>WTSP01019132.1:0-47029 GCA_025331215.1 Actenoides lindsayi | reverse complement strand
TGGGAGGTGTCCCTGCCCATGGCAGGGGGGTTGGAACTAGATGATCTTTAAGGTCCATTCCAACCCTGACAATTCTACGATTCTATGACCTACATATACCTAAGCACGACAGCAAAGGCACTTGGATCGAAAACTTTCCACATGATGGGTCTTAGCACTTTGAACTCATTCCTCGATCACCTTTCCTGACCTTCAGAGCAGGGATCTCATTGTGCTCTGATGTGTTACAAAGAAACTTCTTTGTTTGTGAGCTTGTGGAAAAGTGGCAGTCACATGCAAGTCTAGATGCAGATGTTAGTTTTAAGTAGTGCAATAATAGTGTAAGCTTGGCATAACACTTTTAAGCTCCAATAGTCGAGAAGCACATAGACAGGTGCATCCATATTCCCATTGAAATATGCATTTATGACCATTCACTTTGGCTCTGCTAAGAAAAAAGGAATAAAAATATGCACAAAACTATACACGCTACTCATCTTCAAAAGGCTTTGCCCTCTCGCTGGCTGTTTAGCAGCTTATTCTTTTATCTGAAGATGACAAAAGGATATCAGATCATTAGAAGAATGATAAATAAGGAACAATTAATCCACCTTAATGCAAAAGATTTAACTTGCAGTCTTTTCAAGTTTCTTTATCTTTTAAGCTTTTCTGAAGCTTCATCAGCTCCTCCATCTGTATACGGCTATGATATGGGTTACTATTCTTAGCATCAGTTTCTTGATCGCTCTTGGGCTCATCTTTGCAAAATGCCTGCTGACATTATCAAACAGAGTGTGAGACACTGAAGAGATAAAGCATCAGAAAAATGTAGTACTGGCTAAAGCAATTAAAAAAAAATGGGAGACACACTGCCTGTAAAACAATGTTATGAAAAGAAAATTTATGTGGCAATGAGAGAACCACAGAACAACACGAACAACGTCATTGTTATTTCTAGACAGCTTGAGTCGTAAGATATTAAGATGTCTAACGGCTACCCTTTACAATGATAATAAAAAAGAAACATGTTCAGTAGCTGGCATCTAGCACAAACTCTTGCTGTTCAGAAATCCTATAAATCTGCATGCTGTTTAACATGCTTCACACATGCATAAGGGTGTACAGGCCTAACAGATAAGTGAGAAGAGCATCACAGAAAACATTTCCATCTTCAGGAGTGTGCAGTATATTTACTCCTGAAGACTACAACATAAGCCATTATGAAAAAAGGCAAGTAGATAGATTATTTTTGCTATGGGCATGATGTGCAAACCTGTCTTAGCTCTTCAGTTTGCCAAGGTAGATGATCCATTGATATATATATAAAAGAAAGCAAGCACTTGATCATTATCCAAGTCTCACCAGACTGCCTGCCTAAGGAAACGTACAGATTTGTAACAGCTTTAGCTAAGAACACACAGATTACTATCAGAATGAATAATTCCAAACTGACCAAAGCCAGGAATATTAAGTTGGACTCACTGTGGTAAAGATGACTGATCACGATTTCTGCTGTATTAATCTTGAGCGATCAGAGACAAAATTTAGCAACACTGTAGAATGTACGTAACTGCTTTAACTTATCCTGGTTTGCAGAAAATACTTCTGTCAGCTAACACAGGTCTGTAAAAAGGATTGCCTGTGTTGTGCACACAGTGAACTATAGCATGCTAAATAGCTGAGCCCATTGTACAGAAGAATGTATTGTAACGTAATGCTACAACACTTCATTTTTCTCTTTACTTATGAACATCCTCCAGAAAACAGCTTTCTGCAAGGATTTTAAACTGACTTAGATTACTCTTCCTATATAAACATGTTCATTACAGTTGATGTTTACACTTATGTGGTTAAACTTGTTAGGAGTATATCAAATTGTCTACATTTTCATTATAAATATTAACATTCTTGCCATATATCACTTACAGGAACCCTATAGGAGCTAAGTTTGAGTGAAGCACCTCTCTAAATTTCCAACATATCCTCTTCTGGACTGCTAGAAAAATTATTTTTCTTTAGAATCACTTCATTTTGATCAAAGTATGACATCTGTTCTGTTCTGGTTTTTCTTTTCCTAAGATGGATTTTGTCAAAAATGATACAATCCAGTAGATGATATAATTTCAAAGGTTTTTGTATTTTTAATTAGAACATTCCACTGTAAATATTTCAATAATCACTTCTCCTGACTGCTTTCCTCAGCAACTGACCCAGATAAAACTGTGTTTTCCCTGAGCTGCTTGACCATTCACATACAATCCAAACTAAGAGGAATCTACCCAGTTGTTCTGCTTTACTAATACATACTGTTGTGATAAAAGCAAGCCAGACACTGCTTTTCTTGGTAAAATCTTGCTGTTCCACTGAGTTTCATTTCCTATCAAGCCTTCATTAAACTTCTTTTTCACAGTTGCATGATTCGTCTTTCCAGCAGTCCTAACTGGAAAACCTCTAAGAATGTAACATGCCTCATCGCCCAAGCAATAAATGAGGATGTTTACTTGCTCTTCGTCAGAGAGTGCCTCTGATTACTTCTGTGATGAAAAATCTCTGCCCCTGCAATGACTTGGTGAAATTAAAGGATGAAGTTCCAAAACACTTACTATTACTTTTCAACTGCTAAAAATAAAATCCTTATTTTGTCAGTATGAAACCAGTAATAAAAAGATAAAGCCGAACATATTACTTAGGAGAATAGAGTTCACTTTTTGATTTCCTAAAATGATTCTATTGCATTTGACAGAGAGGCAGCCTTCCACCAAAACCAGACAACTATTGCAAGCACAGCTACAAGATAAACCACCCAGCTGACAATCTCCACCTTGACTCCTTTTCAGTTTGGTTTTTTTTTTTTCCTTTTTCCTGCTTCAGTCTGAAGCATATCCTTGGACTCAATAGGTAAAAGAATGTGGAATGTTTTTTTGTCTGTATGGTACTTCAAGGTCCCTTGCACTGCATTGTTTCAGGCTGTTGCAGCACTCATCCAAGGGTAGTAGCATTTTAAAGTAGAGTGAACAGGCAAATCTTTAATTGAAAACTAAGGGAAAGACTTGAGACTGTCTGGCTTAACACTCGAGCTGGCTGCTCTCTCCAAAACATTTCAGATTTGCATCAAATGATGCGTACAGTGAGTTAGTAGTCCTGCTGAAGTAGAAAAAGGAGCCCTGGAATGGTGAAAAATTAGATGTGAAGAGCGTAAAGAAAAAGCCAAAGCTTAAGCCTTGCAGAAATCCAGACTCCTGAAAACTAAACAAAAATTAATCTATAGGGTTCAGGATATTTGCATGGTTCTCACAAAGTCAGAACTCCATTAATTTTACAGATGAGTAGAAGCAACAAATATTCTAAAACTCAAATATTATGAGTAGTTTGCTTTATGTTACTTCTAGTATTATTTATCAGCTTTCAAGTGAGGTATATTCTATACAGATACATTACTGTGAAGCTCACATACATATGAACACTGAAATTGTCTAGGAATCAATCAGAATGAGTTTAAAAAGGAGAAAAAAAGTACTCATGCTCTGTGATCCTAAATGGGGTAGCTGTGTATACATTCCCCATAAGCAGCAGAAAAATGGTTTACAAAGAATTGGATTCCAAAGAGCTGACTGTCACCAGAGATTTAAAACAAGTTTATGATTCATTTTTAATAAGCACAAATTGACAATAAATAATACTGAAGGACTCTGGGTCCTCAGTTTGCAGGTGCTCCATTTTAAAGCTTTTCAGAAATGGCTATAGAATAAAAAAAGTCTAACTGAAGTTGATGGAGCTAACGGTGCTAAATCTCCAAGTCCAGGGTGTTCTCCCCTCTGAGAATAACCTGTATTGGCTAAATTTCCTAATGCATAGGAGACCAAGAAGTCCATGGCACAAACTACATCCTCAGAGAACATATTTAGTGAAATTAAAATGGTCAATAATCCATGCAACCTCTTAGCATGTTAACCTAAAAGAACAGTGTTGCAAGAATATTCAGTGTTACTATAAAGCTACTTTAATAAACCGTAAGATTTTTTTGTATTAAGTTATCCAACACACTTTCTCTCCTCACTTGTCAACAACTGCCTGAAATGTAGGGCTTGAGCTTCCTAAACCCAGTGTTTTCCCACAAGCAAAGGTTATGATTGTAAATTGTGGTACTTCAAAAATGAAAGCCATCATGACATTTAATACTGTAAAACCACAGAAGGCAATCTAATAGACCATTTGAATACGTGAGGCTAATGGCTTTAAATAATCATCCCAAAGCAGCATCTTTTTTAGAGGGTATTTGTTATTTCTCTGCAAGCTAAGGACTTCATTCAAGCATCAAGCTCTGTTTTCATTCTGTGTGTTCCCAACCCCATATCTGATTTTAATATCCTGGTTTCTTACAGTATAAAGACACATTTTACATTATTGCAGCTTACCTAAATAATAGTTTTCTGTGTCTATATATGCCATTAACGTGTTAACATTTTTCCAGCTCATAATCTGTCTAAAAACAAACCAGCCTCTTCATCTTTAAAAGTTGAGAATGAAGAATTGAAGAAAAAAGACTGATGACCTGAAAATCATTTTTCCCCACACACAGATTTATCAGGATAGTTTTTAAGCTGTAGCACAAACTCCAATAACATTCTGTGGATGTTACTGTAGATGAGAACACACAAGAACGTTGATGCTTGTTTTAAACTTATTTGCATCTTAGGTGCACCAGTAGGGTGTTAACAGCTATACATACCTAAGTGTACCACTTCTGTGACATGGAAAGTAATTTGCCCAAGGAACGCATTCATCAGTTCTGCCCAGAAACGCTCCAAGTGACATTTCTCAATAATGGTCTGAGGTGTCAGAAACAGTGATAACTTCATGCTGATTGATTTAACCTGTATACCCACCATGTTACTTCATTGGGATGTTCTTACGAAGTATTTATATGATAATAATACTCCCTTACATGTTTTCTCCCCACGTAAGAAATTGAGAAACACAAATAACATTTTGAAAGTTGCACAGGTCTTCTAATAAAACTTAAGGAACTCTATTGGCATAAGAATGTTAAATTAAAAAAATAACACAGTGCAAAATCTGTGTATAAAATTAGCATTGAATTTTCCCAGTGTACATTAAGCTTTGAGAAAACAGATATTTAACTTATTGATTAAGCCTCTGTTATGCTCAATTGTCAACAGAGTTGTCACCTTTATAAATAGTGGGTTTGCATTTGGTAGCTATTTTCAATAGATCTCACCAAGCCATTATTTCACAATCAGGGAGCATAAACATCTTCCACTACAATATACATAAAAAACCCAGTTGAATTATAATACTGCACTTTAATACAAAAGCCAGTGAGTGTATTTGGCATCGAGTCTAATCTTCCACACTAATTAAGCAGCTCGTTTTATGACATGCACCTGAATTTCTGTATTAAACTAAAGGTACGTTCCACACTACACTTCTCATCAGCATGGCACTTTCTTACCTGTACACAGAATCCAATGCTGCCATTTGTAAAAAGAATAACACTAAAAGCAATAAAAGTAAGCAATTAGCAACTCTTTTGTTTCCAATGCTAAATGGTTATCTGGTTTTAAACAAAATCTCATTTGGCTTTTTCTGGTTGCTGTGTTGTGCAGCTGTAGTGAATTCCTAGTATGCTTACTGACAATCTGTGTCCCAAAGCAATGCTGTTATTTCAATCTATTGATGGCAATGCTTTAGAGCGATCTAATGGCTAGAATAGCATCAACTAGCATTCAGCAGACCTGCATTTTCCTCTTAATTTTGTTGCTTTTCTACTATCTTACCACAGAGGAATCATTTCACTGCTCTGTTCTCTGGCTTTAACTATTTATACTGCTAGCTTTTGGGCTTGGGCACTGTTTCCTAACGTGTATACACACACATTACTGAGCAGAATTTGTGCTTTTGGGCACTACTGTCATACAAATATGATAATATTCTTTGCTAATTAATAATTTTGACTTCAGTAATGCCAAATAGTCTAACATGACAGTTTTCTTACAATTTCTATTCTCCATCTCTTCTCAAACAAAATTAAACTCCCTAGATAATCAATTCTCTCCTAGTATTAACTATATTACAGAAATAAAACTTCAACTAGGTTACTTAATGGAAAACTATTTTTTTCCTCTCCTAATCTTCCATATCCTAACTGAAACTACTTGTAGCTGGGACACATCAACAGAGACTTCTATGTTTGCATCCATTCCACCTCTTAAATAATCAGTTGTGCAGAAAAGTAGACAGAGCGTTATGATTTAAGATAGGCTAGGGCAAGGTGAGTCAGTGAATAACTGGATTTAACTTGAATCTTTGCATTAGAAGAGCTAAGGGAGAGGGGGGGGCAAACCCAGAAGTTGTAGTAGGATTGTGCCTGCTACAAGATTAGGGTTTCCAGGAAGTCATCAAAGAAGCCACTTCTTCAGTAGCATGAGAGCTGATGCAATGAGAGTCACTGCACTGGTGAATTTCTACAGTGGCACTGTCACAGCCACAAAGAACTTTTAACAATTGCCAGATAAATAACTTCTCTTCTTACGTAACAGTTCACAGAAACCTTTTTAGGGACAGTTGTCAATGCACTAACAATTCCAGTGTCCAAGATTCAAGAGACCAGTGACTGGAAACTATTTAAAGGACTGCAATGTCAGAGCTAGAAACTTCAGAAACTCCACACAACCGTATACATCTATTTAAAGAGCTCCAACTGGCTGTGCCACAGATGCTTGAAAGGGATGGATTTTTCATCAGTATTGACAATATTACCCTGGCTCTGTCTGAGAGAGCTTGAATAATTGCATTGAATCTAATTTTGGCTTTCCTACAGTACGTGTTTGTATTGTCAGAAATTAATTTGGACTTTCTTTTGTGTGAATCATCCTTTGCATAAAGACCACAAAGCACTGAAAATATGTTCCAACACATTTTATCCTTCTTAAGTAGTTATTAAAATCTATTTAGGATCTTACGACTGTAGAGTGGTGCCTTTATCCTGAAGATTTAAGGAACATAAAACTAGACAGAAACCCACGTACAAAGACAGGGACACATTAATCTCTCAAATTCTTCATTTTCCTGCAATTCCTTGAATATTTCTTTCAGTGTTACATTGTTTGCAAGTGAAAACATATACACGCTTATATGAAAAAAAACCAAAACAACTCAACTTGCACTTTTACAGATTTGCTCTGTTAACAAAAATCCTTCAGAAATGAGAAAAGCAAGATCTGGTTCTTATATATCTAAGCTTATTCCACTCCACACACGTGGCTTAAAATATCTTGTACTTTGACTAGTCTAAACTTTTCATATGTAAACGTCACTGCTATTTTCCTTCCTAGACTCAATGCCTCAGTCATTATTACTAAAAGCACATTTATCACTACCCAACCTATGAAAGATTGCATAATTGAGAATAGGTGATACATGTACTGAGCCAGGAACTCATCATGGGTTTTTTATGCATTGGAGGGTGGTGTGCAGAAATAGAGATTATCTTCAGGAAAATATTCCCTGCAGTATATACAGAGAGTAAAAAAGTAAACTGAAAAGTATAAATTCACATGGATTTGTGATTAGTTTTAGCAGTAATCATTAAAAAAGCCATATTGTAGTACTTGGGATTTAAATTTTCTTTCTCGTTTCATGGATATTAGAAAAAATTACTTCCCACTCACACAATTAGCTAATCTTTGGGGAAGGTCCTGTTTTTAGGAATAAGGAAATGATCCTGATGTTTATCAGCATATTTTACCAGTGCCTCAAATACTGAAGGGCTGCCAGCTAACCTCAGCTGTGCGGGAAGTTTTGAACTTTTACACTTAACAATTGAGTAAGAGAGAAAAACAGAATTTATTTCCCAAGATTCAAACCATCATGTCAAAGTCATTTTTTCAGTTCACAGGTAACCTAATTTACAATGGAAGAGCAGCCAAGAAATAGAAGCTCCAAACTACCTATTCAGAAGGTTATAGTAGAAGCCTCCTCATCTCCTTGTTAGCTCATCTTGCACTGCAACTTCTTTAAGATCTTTTCTGATTCTTCTCTGGAGATCTAGTTACAGCCCTTTGGGAATTGATTCTATTCCTAAGGAAATTAAATCAGGCTTCTGAAGCAGTGGGAAAGCACAAGCTGCTATAGGAGGAAGGATAGATACAATCACCCTATTATAAATAAAACAAAAGTAATTTTTAGTAGGTGTTAAGCTTCAATTAACATTCTGTTCTTAATATGCGTTTCCTATTGGAGAAGCATAGGTGAGGTGGGTCTGTAATTCTGTATTTCAATGTGAATATTTCTAATGGACTTTTTAAAAGTTTGTTTTGTGAGGAAAAAGACAGAGAACCAAGTTTTTCTTGTCTTATGTGCATGATCTTTCATCCCAATTTAATTCCAATAAAATTCACAGTTACTATATTTAGTAAACTAGTTGCTGGTGTGGTTAAACTGGTTGTGATGGTTTTTTTTTTAGCTACCTCTACTGGCAGCTAAACACCCCACAGCTGCTCACCCACCACTTTCCCCTGTGGTATGAGAAGAAGAATCAGGATGAAGAAAAGAAGGTGAAACCCCAGGTGTTGAGATAAGGACAGTGTAATAAAACAACACAAAGAGAGAAGAAAACAACAGTGCTAATGAAATGACAGACAAAAATGAGTAATAGAAGCCAGGAAGGCTTTACCTGTGCCTGAGATGCTGCTTTCCTTGCTCCAGCCGTGCTGAAGCAAGTTGAAAACAGGAGCCTCTGCCCTGGACCAGCCCTCCAATTATATAGGGGCATGATGTCAGTATGGTATCAACTGTCCCATTGGCTGGGTGGGTTGTTTATCCCAACTGGGGCCCCTCCCAACTGCTTGGGCCAGCAGCTGCTGGTGATAATGAACCCAAACTGGACCCAGGACACTGGTATACTTGTTTAAATTCAATATGGTCCAGGAAAGTACTGAATTTTCCCCCTACACAATTTAATAGCAGTGCGTTTTAATTTGCAAATGCAAATAAATGCACACCTCACACTGAATTTTTATCTTGTCCCCCACTATCGATTTCCTTGTGACTATTCACAACCATAAAAAACTAAATTATTCCTCTGATTTTCCATAGTAATACACAAACACCTGCTTCAGAATATTTCAAAAGCCACATTTATCAAGAAAAATGCTGTCCTTGAAGATGTTTCTTTTAATTGAAACCATCACTAGAACACTAAGACCTGACGAAGATGTTGATGCAAAATATAATTTAACAAATGCCTGATACATCAGTATTTTTATACACTGATTTAACTCTAACTTATGAAATTTAAAGCAGATTTATTTTCATGCATTGACGCAAAAAACGTAAAAGACAGTAAGTAAAAAAAAACTTAAAGCTCTAAAGAATGCTTTCTTTTTCTTTTATAATTTAATTATACAAGGGAAATACAGCATTTATACTTTCTACCACCAAAAATTTGTAAATAAATTTGGCGTGTGGAAGAACACTTATAATAAGCATTTTTATGGCCACAACACTTAAGGAAGGCTTTGCGTATACTCAAACAGTACTCATATGCAAAGATATGACTATAATACTCTCATGCTTTTCAGTGATAGTCATGCTCGGATTACTTTATATCTACAAATCTACATGAATAGTCCTTCTATTTGGCTTCATTTTTGCCAACAATTCTTCCCATGTCCTTTGAGAGATCCGCGATTTCAAATGCAAGTGTTATTCTGCCATCAGGACAACCACCCCGTTGTCTCAAGGAAGCATCTAAATTTGATCTGGATGAATCTGTCCAGCTCCCCGCAGTGGCACTGTTAAAAAGAAAATAAGTAATTAGGTATTGATCTCAGACACTTCATTTCTAGACCCTTTCTTCTATTTTTTCTTTAAAATTCTGTTACATTTATTTGATTACTTTTCAAATTTTAAGAGTAAATGTCCAGATTTTATTTCCAGCCTCAGTAGTAGTATTATTTTTTTTTAAATGTAAATTCTTCAGTATGGCTCAGCAGGAAGGTGATTTTTCATGTTTTCCTTCCTGATTGCAGTATTTTCCTTTTTGTGCTAGTTATAATAAGTTAATAGTCAATAAGTTAATAAGTGCAATTCTTAAATGGCACATTTCTGATTTTTTGCTGGTCCCGCATAACAAATGGCTTCTTTGCGAATATCTTTTGTGAATATTTTTTGAAAGCAGTTTAATGATCTGGTATTTGTGCATGTGCATCAATATTTATGTTAATTAGGTTATTTATGTCAATTATACAATTATAACGTAGTAAATAAAGGGGAAAGCAACATAGGTTTTATCATTTCAGGTGCAGCAAATGTACCAGAGCAGTTTCCCACATCCCTTTAAGCGAAGTTGTGCCAGTGCAGCTCTACAAAAAAAAAAAATGTACTTGGGCATGCAGATATTAATGTCTAAATTCTGCTGACATACTCTTGCTTGCACCATAAAGCTCATTTACAATAAAATGCAGATATGCATGATACTGTAGCAGTGACGTATTAGGGTAAATAAAAAAAAAAAGCCACTGTTTAACAGAAGTTAAAATAAGTCTCCTGTTGCACCAACTGATACAGTGGGGAAAAAAAAAAAAAGGAAAGATCCTGGGTGCACAGACTCTTCCCTGAAGTCAAATAAGCACTCTTCAAAAGAAGGTCATCGAGGCTGAGAACAACTGCTTGCATTTTAAGTACAGACAGTGGGTTAACAGGGATTAGCCTGATATATTGAATTTTGAAGGTGTAGCTTTTCCAGATTTCTGAAAGAGCTTCACAACCTTTAAATAATACACCTTTCAGAATGTACCTTCATGCCCTTCATAGAACCAAAGGGCACAGTGCTGCTGGATTTTCTCAGCTAACTCTGATAAACACATATAGTCTTTATAGACATACTAAAAATCCCATCTTGTGACAAAGTAACTAGTACTTCTGTTGGAAGGCTGTTTCAGAATATAGTACCTAGTCAGAATATCCTACAATGCACTTGTAAAAGGCTCTATTTCAATGCTGGGCATATGGACAAGATAAACAGACAAGTTTTTGCTGTGTGTGAATATGTGCGTGTGCACATGCACATGAAAGGCAAACACCTGCTTAGGTGCATGATTTTCATGTACATTTTGTTACATCTATATGCACTCTCCATCCTCCTTTGAATATATGAGCAGAAATGGCAAGATCTCTGAGATGCGCCTCAAATTTCTCACTATTAATTCTCAAGGAACTGTGCTGCTCTGCTATTTCATTTTTACTCTGCTGGAAATAATAAAAATCATAATGTTAATGTGGAATCAGAACAGGGCTTTGTAAAATGAAATCAAACTGCTTTTCATAATATAGAATTACAAGAAAAAAAAAGGAAAAAAATGCAGGTCACATTCTATTTTTTTAGAACTCTTGTTCAGAACACTGAGAATCAAAGAAACTTCTGCTAAAAAGTGTCTGAATTTAAAAAAAAAAACCTGTAAATTGCTGCTTGAATGCTGAACTTCAAAGATGCTTCTGACTTTTCTCCTAGATTCTTGACCAGAATGGAAAAGATAATAGAAAATTTGCATCTGAACTTATTAAATTAACATATAATGTTCTGATATCAGATCAGAATATATAATGAATTGTAAAGGGCTTTTAAGTACATCCTTTCATTATGTTTCTCACCTATCCATAATATTTAGCTATATCAAAAGATAATTATGCAGCTGATCCCCATCATCATGAAAATGTTTAATCAGCATGTGTATTCAAATCAAATATTTTAGTGTACATTTTATAATCAGCAGTACAACGAGATGCTTGGCAGATATGTAAATTTGGAAGCCATATCCTTCACCAGATAGCTGCAGAAGTTGCTCATTTCCAGAAGACTAATATTCAACTGAGTTGGTGTTTCTGCACTGTTACTATCGTGAAATATTAGGACATTAGCATTTTTTCACCTAAAGAAGAAAAATAAGGAAAACATGCAAATAAAGGTGATATTGTTATTTTTTAACTGCAGTTTTTCAGACCTTCAAATCAAAGAAATAAGTCAAAAAACCAAAGCAGACATGTTTTGAAACACACATGGCATATACCTTCTTTAAAAAAAAAATAAAAATAATAAAAAAATTAATTTATTTAAACAAATAAACAATCCTTTTTACAGTTGCCAGACAAATTGAAACTTTTCTGAGGTGAACTCAAGCTCTAAGAGACAAATAATGTTTCAGTTGTTCAAATTCATACCAGTGTTCATCCCACTTTACTCTCTGCACTGTGCTACACCAATGGAGTTTCCAGGAAGAACAGAGCAGAGGCTTCCAAAATGAAATGAATCTTGATGAAAAAGTTAATGCCATTAGTAGATTCTGTTGTGTAGATATCTGGGGATTTTTTTTTCCACATCAGTAGCCTATGAAAACCATTAATAGTGAAAGAAAATAGTGAAAAATTTTAATAGCGGTTTGTTTTTTTGTTATGTTTTTATTTTGGTTGGTTGGTTGGTTTGGAGTTGGTTTTATTCTGTGGATTTTGGTTCTGTGGGGTTTGGGGGTTGGGTTTTTGGGTTGGACTTCTGTGAGTTTTTTTGTATTTGACTTTGACAGCCAATTGTTTTATTAAAAATACATATATAATATGTTAAGAAGGTCATATGATAAAAAAAGGCAAGCCTCTGAATAAAAAAAATGAACAACCATGTGTTGGTAGAGCTTGTAGTAGTAAAATTTAAGCCAACAGGAATTGTAGCCAAAGGTCCAACAAAACCCACGGTTATTACTTCGGTAATTTTCAAGTGCAGTCAAATGACTGTCTTAAGTAGAAATGATTCTGAATCCTACATAAAGAGTCCCTTCTCAACTAATTGAATGGAAGCAATTCTGCTGGGATACAGTAGTTTCACTTACATATATACAGAAAAGAAAACTAAATCTAACTTACACATAATAAACTCATTTCATGGCTTAAATGGGAATAAACCGATTGAACATTGTTTTGGTTCATTTCAGATATATTTCTGCAATCATTCAGAGACCGAACCATTAAACCAGCGCCTGTCAATTGCATACTGAATGTACAGAAAGCTGAAAAAGTGTGAGTACATAAGGGAAAAAGAATAAAAATGATATTGAGACAGTGCACTGCTTGGGCTTGGAGGAGATTTTTGTTATGCTTCAAAATGTTATGTTTTATTTATAATGAATTTACATTTTTCCTATTACTGAATACATTTAGAAATTGCTTCTTCAAATGTCAATCTCCTTTTTACCGACCACAAAGTTACAAGGTTCATATATCTGACAAATAAAACCAAGGAGGGATATGCTTCTCTTCTCCCTTTCAGCAAAGAAAGTGAAAGGTATCACAATATATTAATGTTGAGATTAACATTTAATGCTTACTTCTGGAAACACTGATTACCACGCCACATGGGTTTCTCCAGTTCAGCTATGTTTTCTAAGTGTGTAGTTTAGCCCTATATATACACACTCTTTCAAAATACATGCATTCTGAAACACAAACTTTGTTTCAAATATGAAAGTTTACAATTTTTGTTTCTCTTTTGTTTTTCTAGATTCCTTGAAAGATTTCTGCGTTTCTCACGTTTTTATCTCCCGTTTGTTATTTTTTTGTTATCACAAAGATTGGAGTTTAACCTGAATTCCCCTAATATTTTGTTCTTGTTGAAACTTCTGCTCAAAAGTTATAGAGAGGACGGGATTCCATTAGCCCTATTCCATGCAGCTTCATTGGGTTTTGTGCCTCTGAGTCAGGTGCCAACACAGTCTCTTTTTTTCCAACATGATCTATGCTTCCACTATTAATAATATCCAAGTGCCTGCACTTTATGGTGCTGTGCATGGTTATACTTGTCTACCAGTACATCTGAAAAGATTTATGTTTACAGTGATAAGCATTTGTGTTCGTGCATAAGATTGGATACAAAAAGTAACTATTGTACAGATATCCACTGTCAGAGCACGGAAACAGTTTTCTCCTTCCTATGGTGAGAGAATTTCTTCCTTTACATGGTATTCATCTGAGCACTTTCCCTTTTTGTGCTGTTTTCTAAACTCCAACCTACGCTATCATTCAACGACTGTAAATTGCATGTCACCTGTCTCAGTGCTTTGTTATTTTCCTAAGTCTGTATTATGTAATTTACCCTAAACTTGTAATTTCACATTCTCTGTGATGATGTACTTCTGGGAAAAAGAGTTTGTTGTAGAACAACAGTAATAGGAAAGAAGAAGCCAGAAAAAGATGGGGGAGGGAAAAAAGAAAAAAAAAAAGAAAAGGAGAATATATTATTCTCTTGTAATGCTTTCAGTCAAGAGAAATTATCTTCCTTCATCTGTTTCAGTCTTCAGAAAAAATCTCATTAAATGACACAACAGTGAGTTTTCAGTGTTGATATACTATTTCATCTTCTCTTTCCTTCAACAGAAATTTAGCTAATAAATATTTTTTTGAGTTTGAAAACAAATGGTAACAGTAAGCGTGCAAATTTACTTAGATCTGACCTCCAGTAATTGTAAAAGCCCTAGAGAGGAACTCAGTACATTTGCAGTTAACTCAGTAGCTGAGCTTCAAGCTCTTTCCAAGCCTGTGAAAACCATAAACTGCAGCAGTTCGTGCAGTTCTTCAGGAGGCACGTGTCAGGAAAAGAAGTTCCACATGTGCAGCAGAATATGAGAGAAGACTCCCATGGGTTTCATTTTATTAAAAAATGAAAGTAAATCCTGCCTTTCCCTAGATATGAAAGCACACACTTTCCCCAGCTTAATGAGGTTCTTGAAAAAACTTTTGAATTAAGCATGTAGTTCCCTATGAAGACTACTTGTGCATAGGCACATCTAGAATTGGGCCTGGTGTTCCACCTGTTCCTCAGTAACTTTCTATTCTGACTGCTTACTCCCCCCTCATTTCACCTAGGTCATGGCTGAAGAACTTCAGAACTACAGCAAGTAACAGTGGGGTGAAGAGACTCCCTCAACAACTCCATTCAAGCAGCTCATAAGGCAGAAACGTGTTTCATAAGGACATCCTCCTCCCTTTGCACCAAAGCTTGACTCCTTTCCTCTTAAGAGTACTCCCCCAAAAGCAATACTGAAGGAGAAACATTCCCTCCATTATTAAAGAACATGATTAATCTCAGCTCTTCCTGGAATTATTGCAGGAGGCACCCTCAACTTTCTGGTTACTAGTAGATGTAAAGGATATTTTCCTGGTTACCTGCTGAGAAGGTGGGCCTTTTTTGTTCCTGATGCTCTTGAGAATCTTCTTCCCTATCACGGATCGTAGCCCTTCAGAGTGACTTCCAGGGACTCCTGGGAGACAGGGTGAGATGGGATGTAAAACAGACAGTGAAATGAGAGCCATGAGAGGCGTTTGTATAGCAAGAAATTAGGAAGACAAGCATTGCCTCACAAAACAAAAGCCAAATTCAATACTCCTGCCCCATCTGAGGTTAAATGAGAGGCTCTGTGTAGGTCTCAGTCAAGCAAAGTACAGACCAGAACACAGCCTTTCCTTAGCAGGTGTGAGGTGGAGCTCATACAGACACAGCCACAGCACTTCTGAAAGTGTGGTCTACAAGTCTGTGCCTGTCTCTTCTGCAATAACCATGCTGTAAAAAACTTAATCTAAGTTCATAAATAATGGAGAGACTTCATAATTTTTGACCCCATCATTCTTCTGCTACCTTTCAGCCACTCAGAACTGGTTATTTCTCCCAGGAAAAGCTACTTCTTTCAGAGGACGCTGGTTAATCCTGGAGGTCAGGTACTAGAGACCGGTACCACCAATGTGAAAGCAAATATTTCTACCTTATTGATGCTGTTAGAATCTATTTACTGTTACTAAATCTAGAATTTTCAAGGTATTTATGGAAGGAACACAGTGTTACATCCATAGCATTACGACACAATTCAGGAAAACAAGAGAGGTTTTGAAATGATAATAATTTGGTTTGTAATAACTATAACTATAATAATCTGATAACTAATAACTATATCAGATTAAGAAATCTGAACAAAGCATGAAATGAAGAATACAGTATAAAAGCCTAACAGCGGATGCTCTAAAGAAATCTCACAAATGATAAATAAAAATCTCATACATGTAAAAATATTTTTATATAGTTAAACTATTTTAACTATCAAAATAATGAATTAAGCACTTTATAGTGTTTAGACACCATCCACGGCATGATGCATGCAGAGTACAGCACTAGCCTATTCTCTTGCCAGCTGCTTATCAACTGGCAAGTTAAAAAAAGAAAATTAAAAATACTCACCCACATTACATCTATTCTGTTCATATTCCGGCACAAACCACAGAGATTTCATTAGAAATATTGTTTCATATTTCACTCTCAAGGAATTTCACTATGTAAATTCAATATAATGGGAGTTTCAGTGGCAACAACAACAAAAAAATCTATGTGAAAATCTATTCTGTGTAAACTCCATTCGGAGAAAATGAGTAGCTGACACAGTCCTAACTGCTCTGGCAGTAGATATATTTTCTTCATATACAACAAACGAATTTCAACCTTGCAGAATTCAAACACATTATGTTATGTGCTATTGACTTGTGTACGTGCAGCGTTCTCATCTCCCGAGTGGTTTCAATTTACTCACATCAGTAATGGCACCTGCATGGCACCTTGGAATGTCTGTGAGACAAAGGCTGGCTGCAAAATCAAAAATCTTAAAGGCATTTACCTCCTTCATTCAGTCCCACAAATTCAGCTGCATGCATATGGATGAGGAGCCTACCTCATTCTTCACAGACCCTTATCTTGATATCTGATTCTTGTGTTCTTTTTGCTAAGGTCTGTTTAGTCAGCTCTACTTTCTGATAACACAAAACACACACACCTAAATTAATTTAAGTTTTGGCAGAATTTGGAAAGGCAACTTTTGGCCAACATCACTGAAACAAACGACGACACCGATGAACAAAAAAATAGAAAATTAAGCCACATATAGTAACTAGTGCAGGAGGCAGTTACAATATCATACAGCTAGCAGCAGGAAAAGAAGCATAGTAATAATCACTTCTTTTAAAATGCTCTGAACCAAGCACTTTCTACAGGACTGTGTTCCATCACCATAAAAATATAGGAAAAGTATTTCGAAAAAAAGAAAAACAAAACACCAAACAGGAATCTCTAGAGAATTACAAAGCACAAGCAATTATTGCCTACAGACAAAGCTGTAAAAATGCATAGTCCTCCTCAATGAGCCAACGAGGAAGGCTCTAAAATGAAGTTGTTGTCCTTTTATGTCTAATTAAATACATACTATGCATTATTGCACAATTTCAGGTAAGTGCTTTCATGGATAATTCTTGCAGAAGATAAACTTATGCAGTACCACATAAACTCCAGAACATAATTGACAATTTTCTTAATTTCTTAATTCTTAATTTCTTCCACTAACTGTAATTTCGTGAAATTTATGGGAATCAGCTTATTTTTATTGTGAGCAAAACCTGACCGCTAGGAAGTAAGGAAAATATTATTTTCAATATACTTTATAAACATTTTTCAAAAAATACAGTTCTCCAAAATTGAGTTGTTTGGGCTGAACTTTTACTTAGTAGCAGCAACTATAAAGGGGCAGTTCAGATATAATATTGGAAGACTCAAATATCATTTATTTATTTTCCCCAAGTACTCTAAGCTGGAACTCTCAGATAGTGTAATGAGAAACTATAACCCTTCAGAGTGATGGATGCACTTGAAAAGTCTGATATAAGGTGAAAAGATAGAGCTAGTCTTTCAATGCTATGACAAGCGTCACTTCAGCAGCACACTGAAAAGTCTTGAACACCACTCAGTGATTATTACTTCCTTCAGTAGTATTTTTATGTTGATTTTTTGGTATCTGAATTTTAGGAATCCAGCAAAACAGATTCTCTGAGTTTGTTTTCCTCTGTCTGCCTTTAGGCTTTTCTGTTTCTTGTTTCTACATAGGCTTCTGTATAGCCATACAGGCTAGCAGAAATAATTTTCCCACAGCACAAAACAATTTCTGAGCATTTTGAATGGTGGAGCGGCAGCTACCCCTTCACAGATGATGTCAGGAGTACTTTCTGCTGTGCTTTGCAATCAGCTCCTGACTATCATTTAGTGAGAAAGGAGTCCACAGACCACATAAATGAGAGATCTCATATGACAGAAGCAATGTTTTGCAAATGTGAAGTACAGAATGTGAAATACGTCTTATGAAAGCTGGCTGCCACTAACTAACCCTGCCACTGCCTCTGAAGATCAGGATTATGAATGCCAAATTGAAGTCACAGTTAATAACATACCTGAAAGGAGACATCACAGATTACCTGTCCTAAAAAGGAGATGATAATTAGAGACTGAGTTCTAACTTCTGGTCAACTCAGAGAACAGTTGCATTAGTGTCTTCTTTCATTTGTTGGTAAGAGACAGCCTTGAAGATTTTTGCTTGACTTATATTTGACCGCTTCTGAGAAAAATTATGTGCTCGAGTAACAGTGATGCTACATCTTACTTAAGTGATGCTGAAACAGCAGTGATGCCACATCTTCACAGACACACGCTGTTCTGCATAATTTACCCATCTCAGCCATTCATTCTCTTACTCATGGGAATCAGTGCAGTAACCTGAACTTGCTTTACTTTAGCACGGACAGGAACCACAGTTGTTTTAACTCAGGAAGACCACTGAGATAATTGTTCTTAAAAAACTAAGGTGGACTAATGTCATTCCTGGATAAGGTCCCACATAATCACTTTTCATATATATTTATAGGTCCAATAGCATATAGCACTGACACTGTAGAGGAATACATGAGTAAGTCAAGATTCATGTAAGTTATATCTGAGAAGAAAAAGATACTTAAAAGTTGGGCTCTGTGTAAACAAAAAATCCTCAGCATGAAAATGAATTCACAAAAAGAATGCCATTTCTAACTAATTGAAGACTTGGCATTAGGACTGATTTCCTAACTTCAGAATACACTCCAATGACCTAAATATTATGACAGATTAATTTAAATTGGCAGCAGTTGCTCAGAATGACAAGCATGAGATCGGAATTAGTCAGTGTTCACAAGTTGTTGAAGTTCAAAGGTATCTGGAAATTATGACAGAGTACCTTGCCACGCGAAGACCTTGCAAAATCATCAGTGTCCACAGAAGGTGGCATGTATAAAAGATGTACTAATGCAATTATGACATTCAGCCTTTGTTCACAGTGCTCATAAAAAAAAGAACAGATATGTAACTAGTTAGACCTTTGCTCATTTCGTGTTTGCTCACAGAATAATAAAAAAAGCATTTATTAGTGAATCCTCAGACAGCTGCGTAAGAACTCTTCATACAACTGACAATATTTTTTTTTAAAAAAGCTTTTCTTCAGTCCTGAAAAATTAATAGAGAAATGTATTACTTTATCTATGGAATTCTTCTATTACAAAAACAGATGGTAGGTGCCATGACAAGGCACTTTACTTCTCTGGGTGAGGTGATGCCTGAAATCAGAGTACTTAATGTTTACAATATTGCTATAAAATACATAAAATGTAGCAGAACTTAACACAGCAGGACCACTCCATGTCAGATGAAGGGATGAAGTTCATGCTCAGGTAACAAGAGCAAGTAAACACATCAGATGTATTCAGATGTTCCTTCCTCTAGAATTAACCAGACAGGGTATGGAAGTCTGGTGAGATTGTTGAAGAGCAACAGGGACTGTGCCTCTTATGGCATTTGCCAGAATTTGTGGGAATTGGTGAGGAGAAAGGTGTTAAATACATCTCTGAAATGATATTAGGATTCAGTGCTTTAAGTCAAGAGTGATAAGTAGACAGAATCAGGCAATGAAAGCACAGAGAACTGGTCTGGCTTTCTCCCTCTAACAGACTCAGACTCAAAATGACATCTAAACAGACTCAGAATGTGTCTCGTGGCAGAGGACTGCCAGTGCCTGTATCCTGATACTACCTTCTGCTAATGTTGGAATCCCTCAAAGAAATCTTTGTTTTAAAACCAAAACTGGTGTTTATTTTAGTCTACTACTGGTGATAAACACTGTGTTTGAGCAGTGATGGCAGATGACACAGCCTTCAAATACTCTATATTTAACCCAGGAATACAGGCAGGTTAGTAAACTCTCCCAGCTATGAAACACAGTGGCATTTCAGTCACCTCAAGATAGTTTCAATGTTCTTAGGTACAGTTTTTCCAGGTCAGTGTTGACTGAACCCAACAATCAATACGTTTCAAATACAAGCAGAGGGAGAAAACTGCTTTTCTTCTTCATAAACAATAAGTAACTTTTTGACTGTTAGTTATGATCACCAAACTGAATAATGGGATTCTAAAAATATATATACTAAGTTAGGGAAAGTACTCTGCTTTCGTCAGAGTATGTTAAATGTTTTGTCAGAAAAATACTTTTGCCAGTGTTGAAATAAATTCGGCACAGAAAAGAAATATCAAGCTGGTGTATTATCACTTGCTGTGGAAACTATAAAATATCAAAAAGCATTTACAAAATGACAGAATTAAACTTAATTGTTACATAACAAGAATTGAGGCTCAATGTTCACTTAGCTTGAAGAAGGAGAAATCCATCCTAGATGGCAATAGAAAACTAAAGAGCCAGGTCCAGAATTCCTTTGGTCATTTAGTCCTAATAGGCTTTCACAGATGTTAGGGTTTGGAGGGGGGTGGGTTGATTGCTTCATACTGATAGTAAAGCCTCACTGTAGACACAGCTGATTTGCAGTAGACAAAAGAAGCAGGGAATTTATCTATCCATATTTGACATAGAAACTTCCAAGGGCTGTAAGAAATTACCCAAAACACAGCACTGTTTCTTTTCCTAAACCCTACGCAATTCTATGCATAGTAGAACTCTGGAGAAATACATACCATAATATATAATATACAAAGGAGGAATAAAAAACTTTATACCTTTGAATATAAAAGGACAAAAGAAGAACTTATGAATATGACACTGAATTCAAATAAGTCCTATATTTAGAAAGGTCTATCCAAAACTCATGAAAGCAAAATCTCATGCCTGCAGTCATTTCCTTGAGCTCTTTTTCTAAGGTGGAAGGAAAAGCAATGATTTAATGAAACAAAGGAAAGATATTGGAACTGCTGTCTGGTTGTAGCTGCATTATACATCTGTGCAAAATGCTCCTGTGACACTTACACTATTTAATTCTAAACTACTAATCACCACAAATAGGTGATTTAAAAATCATACTTTTGCATACCTTTTCCTCCTTTACATTGTTACCTCCAAAATGCTTAAGTTTTTTGTTTATGGGAAATCTGTTTTCTTAAAGCAACGCAGAATTTTTTTTTATTGTGCAACCAATGTTTTTAAGAAATGGACAAAAAAAAATAAATTATTTTCCATCTACAAAATATATTCCTCTTCAATCATGAAACATCCGCATCTATGCTCCAAATCTATTTGACAGACATGCAATTTTCCCACATGCCTGAAAGCATACTTTGGGATGTATCCCAATTTGTCTGAAGCTGCATCACTTTTCTTTGATTAGTGAATCATCTAGTTATTTATCTTTGTCTACATGCCCAATTTTCAGATAACTAGATAAAACATAATTCTAAAACTATACAACTATATAATTAACCTTCCACTGGGGTTTATTAGGCTGTCCAGAACACCTAGTCACATAATCTTTCCCACTATTAGAAGGCAGACTTTCTAAGACACAATAAGCAGAAAATTATGCCTTTAAAAGTTTAAGTTATGTGAGAGAAAAAGAAGATTGTCTACCAACTTTAGTACTAATTGGGAAATCTTGTTTGACTGCCCTTGGCAGGTTCTATCTGATACACAACATGCAAGCTAAGGATCATAAGAACAGCACAGAAGCTCTTTGTACTTCAATTCTTTTATTGGTTTTGTGGGTGAGAAGCACAGCACTTGAAAGTAGTTAAATGTGCACACACAGCTGAGAAGAAATGAAGCTGCCCAGAAGCTATCAATCTCTTTAACTACTTTTAATAATGTCATTTTAGGTTAAAACCCGGCATCATTAAATGGTTATTATTATGAATGATAATGTGATCAGTTGTATTAAATTTTTCGAATTATTACCTGCTACTCTGCAAACTGCAGACTAAAACCAAGACCTAGTAAGTATAAAAACAAAGTGAAAGTGGAAAAAGACGCAAATGAATACACCGTAAGGAAATCAGGTAACATAGATCTCTTGGAAAGGCCAAAAGTGAAGCGTCCAAAAGTGGAACTATTGCTCCTTGTCCAGTGTGCTCACCTCAGCTAGAATACAGGCCAAACGAGGTTGGTTCATCATGCTGGCTGAACAAAGTCTGAAGCCTTTGGCCAGCAAGAACATCTCATATCTTTTAATTAAAAAATAACAGTAATTAACACCATTCCTAAGCCAGAAAACTGTCTTCTTTCAATAGTCATTGCATCAAACTTGTTCATTTGAACTCTTTAATTTATTAATATCATCTTCAGATGGAAGGGTTTTTTTTTTTTAAATGTAATTTGCATGTTCCATTTTAACTAATTTCCTGAAAACAATAGATTTGCTCTTAATTTTCTACTGGCTTGCTCATTCTGTTTATTCAGATTAGTACAATGTATTCAGAACCAATTTATTTCATTTTCATCAGATGAGAACAAATGAAATATGGGCAAAGATAATTTGAAAGCTTGGCTCTGTTTGCAGGTTAAAAGTTCGATCAATTAAAAGGGTTACTCTGCATGCCACTAAATGGAAGAGTTATAATTGTACCAAATCATTTGAAGTTAGCTATTTCACTGACAAGAGAGCCTGCTTTAAAAAAGTTGTAATACTAAATGACAATTTTTACAATTGAAACCTATTTGCGAAAATAAACTAGGGAATTCACATAGACGTGACATAATTTGCTCCCATTATATGTAGTACCTTTTGTACTGTTGGTTCCCAGCGAGCAGCCTCTTCTAAAAAACAAACCACTGGGCAGCTGTCCCAGCATTCCTTGGAAAGTTTTAAGGTCTTCTAAGGCAATTAAATGTGTGGTAGATTTTGATCCTTGGAGATAATTAAGTCTCTTTTTTTTTCCTGCATTGACACCCCCAAAATTATCTTGGGTGGGGAGGATGAAATTAAAACACAAATTTCAACATTTTTCTGTAATGTTGGTGACTTACATGTTATGGATGAAAGGACAACACAGTCACCACTGATTAAAAAAATCAGAGCATTCAATTCATGCACAGGTTTTAGTTTTCTAACTCAAAATAACCCTTACATTTCTTCAATTGAGTCTATATTGCCAATTGTTATTTTTTTAATAAAGGCTGAAAAAATACCTTAACCTTAAAACCAAGAACAATTTGTGTGTTGGTACTTGGTTTTGTTGCACAGTGACACCTTTCTTAACAAAGAATTTTTATATGAAATCAGCAGCGTGTGCCGTCCTCATTATATTTAGTTTAGAGAGATCCAGAACCAGCAGACTTCTGAAAAGTTTCTGGCAGAGATACCATTTTTTGACAAGGTGCACAAGAAGAATTACTGTAAAAACTGTTTTCAAAGGCCAAATTTATATCTACACTAGCAAGTAATGTGGCCCAGTAGGAGCAGATATGTAAAACAAAACAGTTTGTATTGGGGATGGAATGATCTTTATCTAATTTTCAAGGAGGAAGGGATCAATTTGAGTAAGCTGTAGTGTTGTCCAAAGAACCACTCTGGATTTTAATTCATTTGAATGTTCCTGGGTGGCTTTTGTTTTGGTTTGGTTTTTGTTTTGTTTTGTTTTGTTTTTTTTAAATGAGCAAGCCCATTCCATGATGTGAAGAAAAGTAATCATAGGCAATAGGGAAATTAGCTTCAAAAATGCTCATCTGAATTAAAATGCTAATGTAAACATACAAAAGTAGCTCTGTAGTACACTTCTCTTGTAAGTGTAATGTCACCTATGCTTTCTCAGGCACAGACCAGCCTAGATGATTGTGTATTGCAATGAAAGGCAAAGAGGAGCAAGACATCAACTCATGGTTCTCTGTTCTTCATCTGAAATCGGTATCGAAGAACTATATGAGAAGAAACTTACTGAGTGGGCAAAAATATTACACCCAAGAACAGTGTGGAAACTCAGTAATGATGTATGCATGTGTGGGGGGGTTTCCCTAGAGACACATTTCTGATAACAATGTAAACCTGAACAAACACGAAATGTCTACAGACTGTATGTTCAGTCATTTGTCATATAGATTATAGGAAATCCAAAATAAGGCCCACATGTCTCATATTCTTCTTCACTAGTATTTTTCTACATGTCCATATACTGTTCTTACAGAATGCTTAGGAAGACAGTCCAATAAAATATTTGTCCGAGTTCAAATTTTGATAAACTTTGGATTCCAAAGTCATTTTTATTCCCTTGGATTAAATAAATAGCATAGAACTCTAAAGCAGACTCCCATTAAGTAAATTTGCCTATTTCCATCACCCTATTAAAGCTTTTTCTAGATAGTGTCTTTAAACTGCGGAGACAAGAGCTATGACAGGTAAGTTCATAAACTAGGCAGACTTAATAGCAATAATCCTTACTGCAGAATTTTACTCAGTTATTT
Organism: Actenoides lindsayi; assembly: GCA_025331215.1. Taxonomy (NCBI): domain Eukaryota; kingdom Metazoa; phylum Chordata; class Aves; order Coraciiformes; family Alcedinidae; genus Actenoides; species Actenoides lindsayi. Next base: position 22,427 of record WTSP01019132.1, on the reverse strand, counting down.
TTAATGTGCTCTTCTTCATCATGCTTCTGCATGAAACAACTTCAATCAACAGTCATTCTGCATCTGGTTAGAGAAATGATTACCTCCATTACGTTCTACAAATGAAAGAGGACTTGGTACAAAGAGAGCTAAAGGCTACAAGGCTGATAGGAATGACACACTAAATGATGTGCCGAGCCGATTAAGTAAATCCTTCTTCAAATAGAACCAGTTATACAAAAAAAAAAGTGACAGATGTATATTTTCTGCTGGGATTTATAGAACCATCTGGCCTTGTAATTTCCAGATGGAAGTTTCACATTAAGTTCTTACACTGAGATTCTAAGGTAGCTGAAAGATCTGTGTTTTCCTTTTCTCGAGCATCTACAGGATAGATGAAGTGCTCTCAGCACTTACAGTTTTTGCTGACTAATGAAAATTGATCTTTTTTACATAGCATGAGATCTATTACATTGCCAAATATTCCCTTAATAAATTCATTCTATTAAAAGCTGCTGCATGATTAATGAAAATAGTATCTTCAAAGACATTTGCAAAAAGTTAGTTCCACAGCTCACAGCAAACTTTAATGAAACAATTAAGCTATAAAATTGTTTTCATTCTTGTATTTGAGTTTAGCTGCTACATTTAACTGCCTCTCAGTGCTGCACCGTCCTGTTCTACTCTTCATCTATGCTTTGGTTGGTACACCAGTAAAGCATAAACCCCAACAATATTTTTAATCCATATTTAAGTAAGTCTGACAACACAGACAGTGACAACAGAGTATAAGGAGTGTTGTGGGAGCTTAAATTGTTTAAAATTATCATTTTACCCAATTTATCTCTCAATCTGTAAAATTCCTTAACCACAGTCATTATGGAATCGTTAAAGTTATTAGACAGATTCTGAATTATAAACCACAAGCACTGTAAAATTAGTGTTCCTTAGACAAAACTACAGTATCATAAAGTTGATTGCCAGTCTGCATCCTTGAAATGCTGAAACTGAATTGCAAAGACATTATTACTAGTCCCACTCTTGTGTCAGCAGTTGTGTCTTCCACCATTAAGTACATGCCACAAGATGATGCTCAGAGATGTTACATAGTCTACAAACACACACACAAAGTATGTTAGGAACTCAGAACGTGACTGCTATTTTTCTAAGGTATTTTCTAATTTTCTTGAATTGAAAATATTGTAAGGGGTACAATTGCATGGATAATAATGCTTTGTAGCTATACAACTACAGCACTGGTTCATGAGCAAATACATTTTTGACGTCTTCTGAACTTCAGAATTCATCCTGAAATTCTCATAATAATATTACAAATGAATGCTAATATCCTAATAAGCAGTTACTGAAATATAGGAAATTACACAACAATAATATTAGGCATCAAAAATACCTATTTCATGTCCAACACTAGGTTCTTCTTTAAACAATAAATGGGGGAACAGGAGGGAGGGAAGAGAGAAAAAAAAATTACACAATTTCCAAACCCCAATTTTCATGTACTCTTTCAAAGCATTCTAAATTGCTATATAATTCTCTGCTATTTGGACCTGGGCCCTTCAGATTCTTCAGCTGAACAGGAAAAATATATTATGAAGAAACATTTTTTTTAACAAACAAAAATATTAAGGTACAATTAAATTAGCTAACATTCAGCAACTACGATTCACTTCTTACAGCCCTGAAAACATTTCAGCTTGACCTTGTCCTCCCGAAGATGCTATTCTGTATGCTCCCTTAAGTCCTTCAGCTCCATGAAAAGCTCTCAAAGCTTTGGTTTTATTGTCATTATGAAAGCAGTCTTTTGCAGGCACTGTAACCTTCTAAGCATGAAATAGTCCATGCTAAAGCCCCACAGTCTTGTTGAGAGCTTAATACTTTTACGAGCAATGTTATTTGCTGTTTCAAGGTCTTCCACAGCTACAAACAGAAACCAAAATCAACATTAGACAGCCTGGCTCCTGAACAAAGGAACATATATTGTTTAGAAGACTGGAAAAAATTAGGATGTCATACTTTGAAGTTAAATATTTTCGTTTGTAAATGATTGGACATCAAAGAAACTAGTCATGCATATTTAATGGTATGACTTCTCACAAGATTAAGATCTACTCACTTAGAAAAAGTTGTATGAACTAATGAAAGTAAGAAGTGATAGAAAAATGAAGGTCAGACTGGAGAATGTCTCCAATATACAGGGAAACTCTATTTTGTCTAGTCATTTTAGTGCTTTTCTGTTTCTGCTTGAAAACCTAAGAAAGTTGCAAACACTTTTGTTGTTTTGGTTTTTTTCCCTGTCAGCACATTTTATTTGTAAATGCAATTGGAAAGATGTTAAGAAAACTTAAATTGCATCTGAAGTATCCCAAATACGAAATGCTAAACGTTGTTGCAGTTTTGCATGGGGGAGAGATGTGCGACATGGTCTCTCAGGCTGATCTATTTCTATGATAACAAGGTGGTATTTAGAGTTTCAGCTTTGATGGAAGCCTTTTCCTCCCTTTTAGTGGAGGGGTTTAACTTCTGAAATTGAAATTGGTTTGGGGGCTTCCGAGATGTCTAGAGGCTGGATGATAGGTTTGCTTGTTTGTTTTGACAGGAACCATAAGTTCATCTTGGCTTGTGAACCTATAAAAGTGTCAGCTTTCCACAAATATTATTATCAGTTCCTACAGTACATACTAAGGTGAATAAGCAGCTTAACAAACTCATCCATCTCACATGAAAGTTCATGAAAAGGCTGCAGGCAACTTTACTTTTCCGGATGTGAATCAAGCTTCAGTAAATTTGCTAATCCACAGCAATATCTCTTCTCCAAATACCTCAGCAAAGCACTTCTCACAAATGTACCCCTAGGAACAACTTAGGTGACAGCCTTGTTAATCAACCATTTCACAATTACATGGAACTTCATAAAACTATATTCTGCTTTTCTTCTCTTTGACAAGTTTCCTGAGCTAAAGAAGTAGCCTTCATTTTTGTAGCTATTTGAGTTCTAAACTTGATTGTATCTCTTTTTCCTGCTACAGCCAGCTATTTTCAGCTGCTTTTATTCTGAGGTAGAGGTCTTGAATTTTTAGTGCATAAATCTCAAGTACAAATTTGGATTGCATTTCAATGATTACTTTTATTACAGTCAAAACACTCTTCTTTTATCACTAAAAACAGACTTCAAAGCTAATACTAAAACTGATATAAAGGGGGGACAGAGAAAGAAACTGGACAGTGAAGGTAACTGGAGAATCAAATACGAAACTGATAACGTATATTAATGTGCAACTGTCTAAAAAGTATGTTATTGTCTCTTAAAGAATAAATTAATAACAGTACTACTTTATTTTTTTAAATGCTATAAAGCTGAAGATGTTTATGCGTGCATTTTAAAGGAGATAAACCAAAAGAAATCAGCAAATTAAATAGAAAACCTAGAAGGTCAGAGAAAGGAATAAAAGGGATTATTCAGAGCAGGAAAAGATATGTAAGCAGCACACTTGAAGAAAGAAAGCAAACAAAATGTGTAAATGTCAGACAGATAAGAGTAGAAAGAGTTTAAGAAGCTGAGGATAAAGAAGGAAGAAAGGATTTACCTAAAATTAAATAAACATTTTTGTTTGCTCTTGAAAAAAAATTACTAAGAAGACTCATGGAAAGAAAAAAAAAATAGAATTTTGTGTGACTTGGAGGAAGTTTTCATCAGTACAATTGTAAACCCAAAGTCTCATTCAGCCAACAAAGAACAGGGTTGACCAGCCGTTCATTGACTCTAAAAGCAACTGTTGCAAAAGTATGAATAATTCCCATCATTTACACAGGGGTTATCACGTTTGTAATTGCCCATTAGTTTCATGCCACACTCACCAAAGATCTTGGGTAGCCAGTGACTGAATGCAATCAGTTACGTACCAGCACAATCAATCTTCCTGACATCCTTATCGACAACATCTCCATCCCAGCAGGAGTTCATTTTCAGCAGTTCCCGTGCTCTGTGGTTACGTCTGTGAAACCACAGCGTATGCAAAAGGATAGTCCCAGCTGCTCGTTTCCTCCACAGTCTGCTGTAAGCATTTTCATTTTCCTCCCTTCTTTACTTAGTTGTTGGCAAATGGCAGTAAGCGCTTTCAGGATTGAAGAGGAAAATTTCCTTTGTGGAGATCTTATGGAGTAGTTTTGTCTCTTCGGTCTTCTGAGTCTCTCTCAGCGCTTCTACACACATAAGAAGCAACAATATACAATATCAGATGGTTCATTTGCTCCCTTGCATAAACTGAGTTCATTATGAAAGAGAGCATCCTACTGCCACAAACTGGCTCAAAGGAAGAGCATGCGTTTGGAATTTGTTGCTCAAGGGTCATCACGAGGAGTAACAATGGGAACATTAGGATGCAGACCTCTCTGTACAGAGCAGAGCTCAGCGTCAAGTGATCACATCTGGGACTGGGATTACAACAACCCCACAGACACAGATCTCTGAACACTAGCTTGTACAGTGGGTTCAACATAAACTGTGCAGCCAGGAAAGCTGAGAAGCAGCCAAGGAAATACTAAACCTACCTTAGATCCTGAGTACAGGATCTCAGAAAAGCTCAAGAAAGCCCTCAACCATCAAGCTCAGCACTGCCAGAGCTATAGAGCTGAGCACCTCAGCTGAAGCTAGCTTGAGCTGAAGCATTACTTTTGAGTCAAATGCAAAAATGTTTTTAGATCTTAAAATTAGAAATCTTCCTGCAATATATGCAAAACACATCTTTTGGATTTTTTAATTATTTACAGGAGAATTAATTCAGTGGAGTAGAACTAATGCAGAAAAGAAAAAAAGCTCTGCTTCCGAAGCCCTTTCACTGCTTAGCATGCCTGCTCTTTTCATCCTCATTATCACCAGAAGTTCATTTACAAAGTGTCATTTATAAGTTTTTTTCTGAAAATGTTTCCGTACTTCCTTACACCTAGGGATTTTTTTTTGTACAAACCTTTGCCAAACACTTGGGGATATTATATGCATTCGCTTGCTTGAGTTTATGAATGGATGAAGACTACCAATTGATTAAAGAACGAACTGAATTTTCAGTGCCTCCAAGCTAACATGCAGCACCAATACGGTGCCACTTCAGCTTTTCATGCTAAAATTACAAAAGAGTATAATATTCAGAATTTTCTGCCTTTTTTTTTTTTTTTTGCAGGGATACTAAAGTTGGCAGTTTCACATACAAAAAAAAAAACCCCACAAAACCAAACCAAAGCAAAAAATTCCTGATAGGAATGCTCCTGATCCTGTTAAGCCTTGTTAAAATAATACTCTGTTAAGGAAATTTCTAGCAGAAACTGAAATATTATAGAATCTTAGAATCCTAGAATCATTTTGGATGGAAAAGACCTTTAAGATCCAATCATTAATGTAACACTGCCAAGAACTGTGTCTGTTCTGCAAGCAGGAGGTCTTATTGTTAAATAAACTAAGTTTTTTGAGGATATTCTTTCTGGTTTGTTGCTCGTGTTATAAAGCCACAGGGTATGGATTTTCTGTAGAGTGGCTTATTGTGAGACCACATAAAGAAGCAATATGGGAAATGACTGGGAAATTCATAAGTGCTAAAAATATGGTTTCTGGCTTTGCTTAGTATTAGATACTGCAATTAAAGACAAACAAACAACTCCAAAACAAACAAAACCCCCCTCCTAAACAAAAGAACTCAAACTGATAAAAGGCAAAACCAGGTTTTTGACAATCATAAGTATCATTTTTTGCAGCTAAAGAAAGAGACAGGAAGTAAGCAGAATAAAACTGAACAATTTCTGTGAGCAAAGATAAAACAAATTCTTGTTGTGGAAAGCAATTTCTTCTTCTGGAGTTAATTGCACTGTCAAACCTGCTGGATGACATAAAGAATGGATGATTCAACACAGTTACTGCTTGTCTATCTTGTGCTACTGCAAAACCAATTTCTCAGTTCAAACAATTTCTCACTTTAAAAAGTTTAAATTTTGTGTGACACAAACAGCATTGCTACACTCTCAAAGAGCAACAAGTCCAAGAAGAAAAAGGTAACTTCAAAATCTCCTATTGAAAGACAGAGAATGAACCTTTGATATTAAAATCCCAGAAGAATTCTCATGGGGATGGTAAAGTAAGAGTCTTTTTAACTTCATGCAATTAATCCAGATTTGGTTATTGATGATACGCAGTTGTCAGCACTGTTGCTGTTTAATGATTTTTCCTGACACAAATTCCCCCATCTTTCTGAAGAACATATAGCTGTAGTACACACAGCACTAGCACCTCAGTACAATAACCAGCAATTTTGATATCAGCTAAGGGAAGCAACTCAATGTTTCTGCACAAGACCCCCACAAAAATAATAAAAAAAAAAACCTGCAGAAGAGTTCTTTTTCTTTTTTGAAAAAGCTGTATGTTTGTTATGAAGCAGACAAACTGATAAGCTTTTGATCATAACAAGCCTCTGCATTGCTGAGACTGAGAAAACTGTGTTCAAGGGACAGAGAAAATGACTTCTGAAAATGAGACATCTGGGTTGACAGAAATGAAGCAGTTCATAAATACTTTTACAATCCTTAGGAGAGACTCAAGACCCTAAGACATAAACCAAACAATAAACATATGAAATCTGTCAAAAAACATGTTCTGCCTCCCAGTTTCTTTTTGCTCTCTATCAATATCCAAGAGCTACAGCTGTGCACTATACTGTGAAAATGGAACAAGAAAAATAAACTTGGTTTTGTTTGTTTTTTTTTTTGAGGAGGTGATACACATAATGTATTGAGCTAATTTGTGAGCATTATGAAAAATGCAAGTATAAAGACAACAAAAGTGTCTAAAAACCTGAGTGCTCCTGCGATTGTGATATCCCCATCTCTCTGACATGAAAAAAAAATACAAAGATCTCTTTATGAGTCATACTGAAGATCCATCCCACCTCATGGGTTTTTTCCAAGGATGGGTAATAGATCTTGTCTGGAACAAAGGAAATATAAAGGGTTACTACCCCAGAATACAATACCGCATTCCTATAATTTTCCGCTCAGGGACTTCCTGGCAGAAATTTATATTCCATAGCCTGATTTGATTTCTCTGCCATGAAGAGATCCAGCTGCTCTGTGATACCTGGAAAATTCTGAGCATGCTGCTGCAAGAAGTTCTACAGCTTAGTCTGTTTAGGTATTACATAGCAATCATTCCAAATTCAGTCACCTTTCAGAAAGCACTCAGCTTTCTGAAATTCTTCACAGTTATCTTAATTTCCCTAAACAACTAGTTTTCAAAGAATTTTGTCACCTTACTATTCACCCTTTTACAGATCATTTACATACCTGTCAAACAGCACAAGTGCCACTCACTTTGCTGGTGACTTTTCCACTGTAAATGCAGAAAAGATATTCTTATTCTCTGCTCTTTCTGAAGTACACATACATCATACAAACATGAAAACACCCTTCTCACCTATCTGTATACTGTGGACATTCACTATTAAGCTACATGAAACTTAGCTCTGGAGAAGTCCAAGAGCAAGCCACGTGAAGTAAGGGCACAATGCTATGTGAAGCTAAGTCATCAGCAGCATATTCCAATTTGCCTGTAATTTCTTTAGCCATTAACTTATTCCTAAAATGTAATTTGTAGAACTGAATGAACAGAGAGGTCAGCATGCCTGCTGAGATTATTAAAGCGCATTCAGAAAAGTGCCCATTACAATTGTCTCATGTTTTGAATCTTATTACAGCAGTGATCTTCAAAGGGAACAAAAAAGAATCTATGTGCTAGTATATAAAGTATAAAAATACAATTATGGAAAAGCTTTCCCTGAGGTCTGTCTTGTAACATACAAAACTCAATCACTTGAGGAGAGAAAGAAGATACACTATATACTGGGGTTTATACAGTATGCTATGTCTTTTTTATTGACTCAGATAAAGACCAATACTATAGCAAAGATGCCAGCAGTAATTAACTCCAGTGATACCCTTTCATTGTATAATACCCATTCGTCTGTATGGTACCTGTCTCTTTCATCACTTTGTGACATTTAAGAAGTAAATGGTGTTTGTTTGCTTATGAAGCAACTTTAAAATGCGTTTCATCTCGCCTTTAATGGTAATTTTTGTCTTCCAAAGATCTCCCTAGCATACATCCTCTGAAAATTGCAGATCAGAGTTACTCAACAAATTTATGCATCAAGATCTCTAGAATTTTCCATAGAAATGCACAAGTATTTCAGCTATGCTAGAAACGTAACTTGATGGTGTGCCCATAGGAGTTCTACTAAGTGACTGAGCTAGAAATTTGACATTTACTTTAAAAGATGTTTACTTGCAAAGCAGTACATGCTTGACTATCTGGTACAATAATATAAGGATCTGAAGACAGTTGCAATAGATGGAAACAGATTTTAGAAAAGGATACAAGTTTGGAAGTACTCCTAATCTATCTAATTTTTATGTGTTTTAGCACTTTTGGGTACCTTCCTGGTGCTTTGTTCTAGGTAAAGCCCCCTCCTCTCCCCTCTCGTCCTCTCCAGTAGAGTTTTCTACAATGTAAACCCAGGTTACTAAAAAATTCACAATAAAGTTAGAGAGTAATAATTTGAAGGGATAAGAAGGTCAGTCCTCTATTACCTTTGAATTGCACATTCAGCTATGAGATCGCCCTCACCTTCCACTGGACCTTGACAGGTCGACTCATACTGGTGGTGATCCCTCTGGGCCCTGTGAACAATGTGTAAGGTTTCAGTAGGCAACACCAAACAGCATCCATTGTGTGGAATTCAGCTTCTTACAGCATATTAAAGGACTGAGAAATAAACATGGTAAACAATACTCATAGATAATTCTGTATTTAATAATTTGGGAGGATAGATATTAAAAGCCTCTTTCTTAAAATTGTTTGATCAATTTTAAGTTTTGCTTTCACCACTTCTACAATATTTTGTTTTGACAAAAACCAGATCACATTACCCACATTATTATGGAAAAATTTAGCATAAACCTTCTGGAGTACGATTACTCTTGTTAATGTCAAGTTCAAAATTGCTTGCATTCATAATTAGGTTTTACTGACTACAAAGATCCAATCCAATAAAGAATGATAGACTCTTCAGTCCAGTGAATTGTTAAATCAGCTTCTCACCTCTTGAAAAAAATTAAACAGCTTAATTTTAGAGACCACACTGTGTAGCAGGTGATGGGATTTTAAGCACCATATGCTGTGTGCTTCAATATTTGAGATATGAGCTGTCACTTGATAATGCTGCTGGGTGACATCTTGGGAGAGATCAGCATCTCTCGTGAAGGAGAATAGTAAGATGGTCCTACATTATGTGATCCTGCATCTAGATGTAGGATCACATAATCAAAATATTTGTTTTAATTTAGGGTTTTCCATCTACTTAATGTGTTGCAGACAAAGAAGGAATCATTACTGACACAGAGGAAGCAAAAAGTGCAAAGGATGTTGACAGTCAGCCAAGTGGAGTTTGCATAGAGCGTTCAAGTTCCTCAGGTTCTAGTGGTCTCCTTATTGAAATGAACTGTGCTTCAGTCAACCTGAAAACATAGCGGCAATTCTAATTATTAATGGAAGCAATAGAATCTCCATTATAAAAATCTAATCAGACTGTATCACAAAATCTGCTCTTGTTTCAAAATTGCATGGAGATTTCAAGTAATCCTACCAGCAAAAATGGAAGTTAGGTAACTTCAAAGAACATACATAATCGTTTACTAAACAAATAATTCTGGCTATATAATGATTCTGTGATTAGTTCCACTACACAGACTTCAAAAATCACAAGATTCAAAAAACTAATGTTCAACATATTAAGTTGCTTGTTAATTAGATGGTCTATTGGAACATGGAATCCCCCGCCCCAGGAGTTATTTTCTAATTTAAACTAAAATTGTCAAGAGATTTACCATAGCATGTAATTGCTATTTAGCCAGGCCAAATTCTGAGGTACTGAATCCCTGCAATTTTCAGAGCTTTCAATGGCAGATTGTGGCCCACTGTGCAATTCACTACATAGCTACAAATAGATTAGATATTCTTGTGTTCAACAATAGGAAACGGTGCCAAAGCATGACAAAGCCAATACGATCTTATTTTATGAACACTTCTTTAGAAGTATTCATTCTAAACCCAACCATATATAGTAGTATTGTAATCAAAATTAAGCTTTATTCTTAAGCATTAATGCTGGCTATTATTTGTATAATAAAAAGAGAGTAAACCTTAATAATATGGTAAACGAATAAATGACATAGTATCCCAGCTTAGAATAATGCATAGTTCAATTGAAATTAAGAATGGAAGCTAAAAAGAATGAGAAAATGATGGACACAAAGTAAAGGGGTCTGTGGATCACAACTGAAAGGGTCATGATACATTTATTTTTTTTTTAAATACATTAATAAAGCATTATGCTGCTGTATAAAAACAAATTGCTTCTTTTCTTCCTTGGTGCTTCATAATAGAATGTAAGAGACAACTTAAACAGGTAAGCAAAGTCCTTCTACAAAGGAAGTCAGCAAAAGAATGCCAGGCACTGCCTGGAATGTTTATGCAGAAAATGGGTAATTCTTGGTGAATCCAGAATGTTTTCATGATTTCTGAAGATAAAATGAGAAATCAAGGTACATAATTTATTTAGATGTCTCAACTACATTAATCGTAAGTAGTAATGCATTAATAGTGTCACGTAATGAAAGTGACAGGGTTTTTCTTTTTTATTTTACTTCTACATACAATACATTGTCTTATTTTTCTTACTGTATATATTTTACATGGCCTAGGAGCATGACCTGCTGTAAATTTGATTGTATCATTTTGGTCCTGGGGCTGCACTATAAAATGTGGCAAAGCATACCAGGAGGAAAAAAACAAATGGGACTTAAATGAAAACTTCGTCTGGTCTTAATTCTTCTGCTTTATTTTCAAGTGATCTTCGTATTACTGTTTATGATAATTATAGCAGCTCTAATTAATGAGTGTATATACATATATTAATAATGTCGTAAACACCTTAAGTAAAACCAAAAGAAGCTTTTATAATATTGTTAAGGCCTTGGCAATAACCTGGAGGAGTGTGAGCAGAATAATGCTTTATTGTTGCTTTCCTAATACTAAGACATGGGAGCTCTGGCTCCTTGTCAGGATATAGGAACATCATCTTTTGATTTGCTTTGATGCATGATGGCAAGGGGAAGGAGTATGGAGGAGGACATCCATAGTTCTCCAGGTTCCAAAAGGTGGAAGTTAATCCTCATCAAATGTCATTCAAATAAAGGTTCTAAGAACCTCTCAGTTTGTGGCTAACCCTGATTTTCTAAAAAGAAAGTCCCAGAAAAATAAATGGGGAAGCAGAAGAATAAAGGCAGCCTGGCTGGTTACAGCTGGAATTAACAGTTTGCAGACTGGAAGATTTGAAGGTCCTTACGGTGAACTTTGAACTTCAGAGTCATGCCTCAGCATCCCTGAAATTCGTTGACATGTTGAATCATTTTAACCTTAATTTCCTGGTATTTGATTTCTGGAAGAGCACAGAAATCTTGTACAGCATTTTGAATCCAGGGCATTGATGTACCTACTCACCTTATTTTCATGTTGGAACTTTCTCTGCCAATGTACAATGGCCCCCATTTAGCAACCACGTTTAATTACCTTAGGAATCTGTTGCAAAGTCTTTACAAAGTTAATGACTACAAGACTGGATTAATATATTTTAATGTTAACTGTTTCTTATGTCTGTGAACAAAAAGGGAGCACTCACTACACAAAAAGTCCAAAAGCCTGTGATGACCTAACTACCTAGAGACTAATTTCAACTGTTTATAACTTTTCCCCTATATGAGCTATCCTGTAAAATGAATTACTGTTAATTATGGTATCACAAACAGAAGACACTAATTTTGTGCCAGAGCAGTTCAGTAAAGGCAATATAACATCAAGTGTAATGAGACTTCTCTTGAAGGACTTAAGTTGCAATCCTTTCAGTGGATGTTATGGCAGTGAATATTCTAGAGAATTAATTTGAAATACATAATAAAATATGTGCAAAATCTGATACTGATTATTGAAAGGGAAAAGCAGAGACTAAAATACAAATGGATTTATCATTGTCATCTGTCTCTTGTCACTAGCTAGCTAGTATTCTTGGGAAGCCATGCTTTAACTAGGAAGATACTGGAAATTGAAATGACCTTTAAATTAGAGACAGTTTGCCATCTATAACCTCGTGACAACTTGCCTTTTTCTTACCTTTGTCAGAATAAAATCTCACAAGTACATCTCTGACTCTGAAAATGTTTATGACATCACTTAAAAAAAAGCATTTCCACTGGCAATTCTTGTTAAGAATTAACGTGTTATTTTATATTTATCACATAAATTAAGATTTATAGTCTGATTAAAATTAGTCATGGCAATATCCTCCTTGCCATTTGTAAAGAGGCATAATGGGAATAAATACTGATTTACAATATTAATTATTCCAAGTCATAAAGGCCCTGTATCTGCCTCACACACTGATAAGTACATTTCAATGTGAAACCTTTTCTTTTCTTATTCATCGCTTCTCAGCCAATCTACAGGGGGATTTTTCAGGTTTTACTTCAGTTACTGAAGCAAAATGAAGAGGTACCATAGACACAGACATGAAGCATCTGCTAAAGTGCCAAAAAAAAAGGCAAAACATCCTAAAAAATGCAATCTGCTTTAGAGGGAAATAAAAGCTGCTTTTTGCACACCAGTTGGTTGATTAATGATATAGCTGAAGAAAATTAAAAAAAAACCCAATACACAAGAAGTTGAAGGACAAACAGATGGTGACTTCTAATGTGTTGTTTAAAAGATGAGAAACTATACTTCAAAATCTAATGATGCCAGTGATAGCATACTAGAGTTATCTTAAATCCAGACAAAGGAGCTCAAAAGTTAGATACAGGTTATTAGGGTGGAAATCCATGGTTAGAGAATTTGTGATGAAAAATAACTTTCTTGTTGCAAAAAATAATAAATTAAAATGACAGAGATGGTTAAATCTAAGACAGTATCTGTTTAAAACTATCCAGCCAGAAGCAGTTGTAGCTGGTGAAGATGATGAATGAGCATACAAAGAATAAGAATATGAAAACAATAAAATTAATTAATTACTATACCATAACACCTTCAAATCTAAGCTTTAGTTTATGAAATGTTAAGTAGTCCCATAATATACAGAGTAAAACACACATTAGCAGTAGGGAGTTGTTTTGGAAACTGATTGCTCTGATGGCTGGGGAGTTATTCAAACTCAGGGTATAATCACACTTTTTGTGCCAGTGCTGATGCTTAAGATACTTTTGTACTTTTCAACCTTGATTATCTTTCTCTTGCCTTTCTCATTTCCTCTGTTATTCACTGTGGTTTTGTTTTGCAATGAAATTAAAGATGAAAGTTTCACTTCATTTGTTCAAAGAAATCAGTCTCAAAACACGGGCTGGCCAACTCTGTAGGTCTCACCAGGTACATTGATTCTCAGATTTCCCTGTCTGAAGTTGAAATGCCATCTGTGACCCTTCTTAGCATGGTATTTGCTTTTCTCCTAGCAGTAGCAATGTCAGTTCATACTCTATCACCATGCACAAAATGCACAAATTTGTACTTTTTGTCACTGGTCATTTTCAAAACAAGAGTCTTCTTTGCAATTCTCATTACTGGTCTCTATGACTAGACCTCAGCTGGCAGGAGAAATGAGCTGACAAGAACCTTACGAAGTTCAAGAAAGGGATTCATTTTTGCACTGTCCAGCACAATCCAAAGTTTTGCAGAGCTCTCCTCTACCACGCAGAAAAGGCTAGTTTGACCCCAAATGCCATTTGGAGAGAGAAATCACCCAAGGGTAAGTGCTAGCCACAGCTCCTTTGGCAGGCTGCAGGACAGAAAGACAACAGTGTAAAAGTCAGGGAACTATCTCTGTTTTGACAGAGATGTGTACAAATGAATGGTTGAAATAGAGTGCAAGAGAGTAGGTGAGAAGTGGCAGCCTGAGATAAGGTCCTAAAACATACGTATCACCTATCATCCTGTTTTACCTACTTGTTCTCACAGTAGATTACCTAAAGTAATACAGTGATTGTCTGTAATGTTTTCTCTCCCTTTGTCAAACAGTCATAGCTGTATAACCTCAGTTTCAGTTGGCTTTGCTTAGCAACAAAAGCTGTTAGGAAATTACATTTATTTAAAAGCAACACCCTTTGATATGACAAGCTTTCATATATTTTGAACATCGTTATCAGTGAAGCATGGAAAGGTAAAACATTTATATATGTTACAATGTAACAACTTCTAAGGATTAAATTATGCTTTTTACTTCTTCGTATGTTTTCAAGTATTCTAAATTTAATCCCTAGATATATTGCTGCAGTGAATGAAGTGAAAAACAGCACAGAGTAATCCATGACATTCATTGTGCAGTAACAAATGCAGTATGATAGCTTTGCCTTGACTGAGTCACTGGGCTCCCAGCACCATCTCCACACTGTACTTACCTTCTACAGTGACACTTGCTTTTGCTTAGAAAAAGTCCTGCTGATGCCTAACATGAGGGGCAGAAGAATGTCAGCACTGACAATGAACCTCAATGCACTTAATGACTTTCCATCTCCTCTTGTCCAACAGTGAGGCTGAATAATGTGAATTGGTTTAGTGGAGGAGAAAGAAGGTAAATAGAGTAGAAGAGTGTTTTGCTCATTGTCTTTGTACACTCGTATAGTGTGTGCCAGAGTACTGTTGCCTGAGTGATATCAACTAGAAGCAGAGCTTCAAGGTTACCAGAACTCCCTAAGAAAGAAGACAAAGCCAGACACAGTGGCACTGTGGCACACCTGTATGATACCAGCCATGCACAGCTGGGGCTAAAAATCCAGATGTCTGGAATTAAACTGTTTCTCGCTGTTGAAGTCATCATCCCTTCTACCATTTTATGTTCATTACACTTGCTTTGTGATTATAAATAATAAGAAGATCTGTTTACTTAAGATTTTTGTTTACATTTGTTTTGCTGAAGGCAAAATATTGTTGGCTGAGTGTGACAGCTGCTGAAAAAACAACCTTGCAAGCATCCAAACAAAGCAATATTTTCTATGAAGCTGAATTAGTGTATGCTTGCAGTACACCAAGGTTTCGATGAGCTTTTAACAACTGTCTTTCTGTACCTGCTCTGCCAGTTTGCAGAAGGGTACCTTGGGGCACCTCACTGTTAGGGAACAGTTTTTTGTTTGCTTTTCAGAGGTGACATCCCTTTTAGGAAATATGACCTGACTGTGATACAGAACTATAAATTCTCTGGGTGAGCCACATGAAACATGCTACATTTTTTTTCCCCCAGAGAATATGTATTTAAAAAAAAAATAATAAAAGCTTTCTACCCGAGTTATGTTTCTAAAATATGTTTGTGAAGTAACAGCCATACATCTGGCAAACACATCATTACCAAAACTGCACATTCAAAAACATACTTGATAAGAATTTAAATCCCAAGCATAAGTACAAGACTTACCTTACACATTTTGCATTACAGGCATATTCATCTTTTCCTTGAATGTAAAAGATGAATATTTAATCATAACAAGCCATTTTCACTAGTTATTTTAAACAACCTTGTTTATGGTATCCATATATTTTGAAAGACATTCTTAAATGGGAAATGTCGGCTAAGCAAATTGCTTTTGGTATTTGGGGGAGATCAGTAATAAATATTCTTGAGAAGAATACTGGATGTACAGCCTGAAGGGAGAACACAGCCTCTTTATTCTCTTTTTCAGGACAAGCAGTTTGGTCTTATCCAAAGAGTCTGAAAAGTTTATGCGATGTTTATAATTTAGGAATTACCAATCAACCCCTTCTGTTGATTTTAGGAATAAGTGTGCAACACACACCTTCAAGGGGATGGGATATTGCTGGGCAGCGACACAAGTACAGGTTCACAGTGTGTTTGTATTGGTGCAGTAAATACGAGCTGCTGAGTTAAAACCATGGAGACTTCGGAACTGACAACTGCATCAACACTGTCGTATTTGTACCGCTCTAGCATGACTGATGGAGGAAGCATCTTAAAAGCAAGGAAGAGAGAATAAAGCAAGTTCAGCATCATGTATAAAGGCATGAAGCATGTAGGGGAAACCCTCTCTCAAGTAACAAGAGTGTGGGCTGCTTTGTAATGGAAGCAACAGGCAAAAATACCTTTGTTATCTCCTCTGTGTTCAGATTATCAGGATGGATTTGAAACTGAAAGACAAAATACTTTGCTCTGAGGATCTGTAGGGTAGCAGAAAAACTGTATAGGAAGGGCTTCTCCACGACACTCCTACCTTTGACAGGCTGTAGAAAACATTAATTGGCTCCAAAGAAATTTTACTATATTCTAATGGTTGCTCACGGACTAGCATGTCAGAAAACTGCACAGAGCAATAGTCAGAGTGCTGCTGTTTTATTAAAGTATTATATACATTATATATATATATGTATATACACAGTTATATATTATAATATATGTAGTATATAATGTATTATAATTGCATTATTAATTATTGAATATTTAGGATTGGGGGTTTTTAAAGTATTTTTAGTATGGAGGGTGTCATATATATACTTTTCTAGTTGCAGTACTTTTCACAGCCTATGACAGCTTCAAATGGCAGAAAACTTACTGTTCCTTTTTGGGTCATGTTTCAATTGAAATAAAAGTGGGGATAGAGAGGGTTGCTTGAGGAAGAAGCTTTCAAAGCAGAACTTTTAATTAACATTTTAATGTTCTAATAAACTATCAAAAGAGTAAGTACTTTAAAAATCCATTGATAAAAATGAAAAGTCTTGTCTCCTTAATCTGCCATAAAAGCTCAGAAAAATAGGATGACATTAAACATAGCTGGTAATCACCTCTCACCTTAAGCTAAATTAATTGGAATATAATTGAATTTATGATTAAAAGCTTTAGAAACTTCCATGTTTTTTTTCAATTAAAACTCTGAAGGTTCAAATAATTCCAGTAGATATTATAATTTTCAAGGGAAATTGTATTTTTCTGTATTTTTGCTCCAGACAATAAATGTTAAACTATTTTCATCTCCTGTTAAAACTGTCACAATCACACTTTTCAGACAGACTCCCAACACCTTAGTGTTAGCAAATGTTTTCAAAGACACTCAGTTGGGTGAGCCACAGTTACTCTGAGTCCAGGAAATCTGGATAATTTGGGAGCTACAGGTTGAAATTCTGCTTGCTCTGAACAAGACAATGTCCTTGATGAGCCAACTCAAGGGACCAGGGAGGCTGACCATGCCTCAAAGTCACCTCATATGATCATGGCAATAGTTCATCAGTTGTGTCCTTTTCAAGACAACAGCTCTTGCCAGACCTTGGAAAGGAGAAACATGTAATAAGAGAGAGTGAAATAAATTCTTCAGAAGTAAAGCAATGTCCTAATCTCATACAACTGGCAGATGACATTTTCTGGGTTGCTTTTTTTTTTTGGTATTATTTATTTTATTTTATTTTCCTTTTTCTTCTCTCTACCTTATAAAAATGCAATGAGGTTTCAATCACTTAAGCCAGAGTGCTAACTACAGCTACATATCACCTGGTTGGCTTAGAGAATGAAAGAAGTGACTATTTTTTGATAAAAAATATCATGGAAACATAACGCCGAGTTATACCGATGTTGGGTTGCAAAAATTATGTATAAAGAATATATTCCCCTCACCTATACTAAATCCAATTATTTTTTTAATATCTTTTGAGTATTTTCTCATTTTTTAATAGGAACTGACTAAAATAGGCAAGGGTTTCTCTCATGTTCCTGGTTTGTGCAGCAGAGTGGCTGCAGTTATACTCTGTATAAATTCTACTTTTCAAAGGAATCAGTTTTGAGATACTACCATAATGAAGGAGAAACTGAGGGGAAGATAAAATTAAGATGCTTACAGTCTATGGAGCACTCAGGTTAGTTTACTGTAAAAGACCAAAGCCACTTCTGACGTACATACATTTCAGAGAGAAAATGAAACTATTATTCATATAACCTCTCTCCAGACTAGCAGGGGCAGAATCACCTCCCCCAGCCTGCTGGCCACGCTGCTTTTGATGCAGTGCAGGCAGGACACGGTTGGCATTCTAGGCTGTAGTAAGCGCACATTCTCGACTTGTGTCCAAGTTTTCATCCACCAACATCCTCAAGTCCTTCTCTGCAGGGCTGCTCTCAATCTCTTCATCTTACAGTGGGGTTTGGCCCGACCCAGGTACAGGGCCTTGTGTTTAGCCTTGTCGGATCTGGGCGTGTATGAGAAAAGCACACTTACTGCTGGTGCTTCCTCAAGGGTCTGTATAGGCAACACCACAAAGGAATAGGCCTAAGTTCACTTTGTGCTTCTCCCAGATGACAGGAAGACTATTTCTTCCAGGCCAATGGAAGACATTAGCTGAAATAATAGCCACAACTTTTCTGCCCAGTTAAGCAACATAAATTGTTGTCAACTATTCTGTGCTCTGGAAAGAGACACAGGGAATGGGTTTTTTTCTCTTCATCATTGTCTACTTACATTTTGGAGGCCTGAAGAGGACTTTACATTGGATGAAATTCACTTCCAAAAGCAGCAGGCAAAAATAGATCTTCCTGCATGATGGGCTAATTCTTACTTAGTGCTTTCTTGAGATTCCAGATTGAAAAGATATTACGGTAAACATCAAATTCCACTGAATAAATGTTTAAAATGTCAAATGTACCCAGTGTTCAGATGAACGACAGCTCTCATCAGACTGCTTTCTTTCTACAGCACAGAATCACTTAGGGAGGAGAAAGGAGAACCCCTCCTATGATGATTTATTTTCCTGAGAGCTATCATTTGGCTTTAAGAACACTTTTTTAATATACAACAATTTCATTCATATGATAAATATTTTCTTACAAATGTCAGATAAGAAAAAAACCTCTTTCCTAAAAGTTATGTTTTATTACGTCTTGTGTTATTTCACAGTGACAAGGCTGGCCTTGAGATTGAAGGCTAAATTCTTCAGGTCTATCAACATCAAAAACTTCTTGACTGAACAGCCGTGAACTTTACAGTTATTTTTTTGATGTTTTTCATCAAAGTCTGATATGATGCATTCTGGATTGTCCATCTGAAAGAAATGTATCAAGATAATAAGGTCAATCTGATTTCTGTCACTCTTAGATAGTTAGAAGTCCCAAAAGTGCAGCATTCTAGAAATTCACAGATTTTAACAGTTACTCTGAGAAGTTTGAAGTATTATTAGTCCCTCTAACAGACAGAAAACTAAAGCACTGTGGGTAAAGATGCATGACCACTTCACTTCTGATTCACAAGTTTCCTTGGATTACCTGTACCATGATAACTGCCCTTTTGTCTGTTCTTAGATGATGTCAAAGTGATGCTACTTAATTTGTCGTGCAACAAAAAAGGATTATGGTGCATTGCAGAATTTTGCATTTACAGTTATCACGTATGAGCTGATGGATGGTACCTTGCTACGATGCTATGGTTTATGATCAAATTGTGATAAATAAATCAATTCTCCATCTGAGCCTTGGCTTGACAAATGAATCCGTAGCACAACTGCAATGTGCTGCTAAACCTCCTCAATCCCAACAGTGTCTACTTCATTTACCATTAGTCTTTAAGGAACACTGCCATGCAAAATTTTACTGCATGACTTTTGGAACCTGGATGTTTTTTTCTCCTTTTACACCACTTTCTTCTAAATCATATATGTATGGGTATTTATGGTGTAAAATACTTCCTTGAATTTTCACAGCAAAAGTGGCCATAATCCACACATGTAACTCAAATCATTCCTTTCTAAAATTTATTCTAGTGTAACTTTTCCAATACTTTTTTTTTAAGTTATAACATCTGTAATACAAAATAATTTTGTTTTTAGAAGAACACAAAAGCATTTCTGATGGTAGAAATTTTCTTGAGAAACTTATAGCAGCTCAAGGTGATGACAAGGCAGATTAATCTCTCTATGGTCGAGCCATCAGTGGCTCGTACTGGGACAGAATAACACGGTTAGAAAGCAGCCCGGCCTCTCCTTCATCCTCGCAATTTTCCAGCTGGAAATTATCAAAAAGCATTCAAGGCATATAAAATCAGAGAATCATCTAGGTTGGAAAAGACCTTTAAGATCATCGAGTCCAACCATTAACCCTACTTTACCAAGTCCACCACAAAGCCATATCCCCAAATACTACACCTATATGGCTTTTAAACACATTCAGGAATGGTGACCCAACCACCTTCCTAGGCAGCCCATTCTAATGCCTCACAACTCTGTCAGTGAAAAAATTTCTCATAATATCCAGTTTAAACCTCCCCAGGTGCACCTTGAGGCCATTCCCTCTTGTTCTGTCACTAGTTACTTGTGAGAAGAGACCAGTATCTACCTCTCTGCAATATACCACTCTCTGGGCCTGGCTGTCCAGCCAGTGTTTTAGCCAGCAGAATGTACACCCATCCAGACCTAGGGCTGCCAGTTTTTTCATGAGAATGCTGTGGGAAACAGTGTCAAAATATATACAAGTTCAAAAAGAGCAGCACAATGACATCAAATACCACATAAATTCTAAAGCTATAGGCAAGGCAGCAGGATGTTTTAAGGAGCAATGACTGGGAAGGGGATCTCTCCCTTGCCTTGTGCCTTCCCACTCCCCAAGAGAAATCTCAGTGTGGGATCAGGCTTGTCAGTGTAGGATTTCAACAGAGCAGAGTGGCCATGAAGTAGTTCAAACAGCACTGATCCCCTGCTCCTTTCCCACCCCTATGCAGCTTCATGTGCACTCAGCCTGTGCACACAGAATTTTGATTCAGCTCCAGCAGTTTACCTCAGAGAAGCATCACTGTGGGGAGAGGTAGAAGTGGGAAAAATATCATCCATCAACTTAATCCATCTGCTGGATCTGTTCCAGCCCAGTCAGAGCAGATGAAAGATGCCTGACAAGATGTCAGCTATTTTACAATTGTCCAGGGACACTCTTCCCGAGGTGTCCCAGTGTTTTGATCTGCAAAGTGGTGTTGTCATCATACCCCTAAGGCAGATCCCAGCAGGAACAGCATCAGGCCAAGCAATCCTGGGTACTGTGCAATTATTAGCCTGTACTCCACCCAGGTCCCAGTAATAAATCTACTAAAATTTACGTGTAAATAAAACAAGACTCTTAATCTTAGCATTGCTTTGCAACATATCAGGGAGTTGTTTTTATGCATAAATGTAGTCACAGTTGTCAGACTGGTTCACCCTGAGCTGCAGTGATTCAGCAGGCAGTGCTACAAATTTTAAGCACTGAGAATCATGTTTCTCTACGCAGCAGAAAGGATTTTCTATTTTGGTCAGAAAGTTTATTCAACCTTTTTTGTCTGACCTAGAGAATTACCCCTCCCTAAACCAACACTGGCCCTCTGTTATATTTGCTTTGGCCATTAAACAAATAGAAGCAGTGTGCTTGATCTCCTTACCAATTACAAACTCCCATAACAGAGGAAATGAGTACATGACCATATATATATAAATACACACCAGATATATATAATACATTTATACACCATATATATGAGACGATATATATATTCCCACTCCAATATCCTGCATGGAAAATATTAAATATGTTATGCTTAGGTAGATTTTATTTGTAATATAATATTTTTCTGGACTTTTGGGATGAGGCTGGCTTGTTTGGGAGAAAAGATATCTTAAATTAGCCTGGAGAGACTTGGTTCTTAACCAAGACAGTATTCTGCTTGTGGTAGCTTTTGACTTTTTTTTTTTTTACTTTGGCTGGAGCCCATTATGAATTCTGTCTGTACTTCCTACCCATGAAACCTTTGATTGCTGCCTAGGGATTTCTACCTCTGAGAGAACTAGAGACAGCTTTGATCACAGCTGTCAATGCACTAACATTGTTTTTTCTCAGAGACTATAACTCTGATCTTACATTATAATTAATTTCTGGATTTAAGCTGCATGCTGATTCAATAAAGACTGTCAGCAGCTAATAGGTTGGCTCACGGAACCGAAGGAGAATCATTGCCTTCTCTCAGTAAAGCATTCCCATGTTTAAAATCAGCAGCATCCCAAGACAATATTTTCAATGTGGACAGAAAACAAGTAGGATGGTGGAGATACCACCACTTAGATATAAACACAGAAACAATCAGTATTGGAAAAGAAACTTTATAGAACTAAGCACAGTAAGACTTACAGAGATGTGAAGCATTTCTTTACCAAGAGGGCAGTCAAACATGGGAACAGGCTCCTAGAGAGGCGGTCGATGCCCTGAGCCTGTCAGTATTTAGGAATGTCCTGGTGTGAGTGAGAACAGAACTAACTCTGTTCAGTGATTTCCCTTCCCAGCCCAGTCCCTGGCTGCAGGCAG
>WTSP01019131.1:0-72768 GCA_025331215.1 Actenoides lindsayi | reverse complement strand
CAGCCAATTCCTTATCCACTGAACAGTCCACCCATCAAATCCATATCTCTCCAACTTGGTGAGTAGGATGTTGTGGGCGAACACGTCAAAAGCCTTGCAGAAGTCCAGATAGATTACATCTATAGGTAGTCCCTTGTCCATGGAGGTAGTCACCTTATCATAGAAAGCCACTAGATTTGTCAGATTTGTCAGGCAGGATTTGCCTTTGATGAAGCCATGTTGGCTGTCTCTCATCATCCCACTGTCCTCTACTTGCCTTGTTAGACCCTCTAGGAGAAAGTGCTCCATGATCTTCCCAGGTATAGAGGTGAGGCTGACAGGGCGATAGTTTTCAGGGTCCTCCTTTCTACCCTTTATTAAAATGGGTGTAATGTGTCCCTTCTTCCAGTCCCCAGGGACTTCACCTGACTGCTAAGACTTTTAAAATATTATGGCAAATGGCCTGGTGACTACATCAGACAATTTTTTCAGGACTCTGGGATGAATCTCATCAGGTCCCGTGAACTTACGTATGTTCAGGTTCCTCAGGTGGTCACGAACCTGATATTCACACACAGTGGGACGGACTTCACTTCATGGTAAAGATACTTTCAAGTAAATAAGTATATGAACATTTTTCATGTAAAAATAGTATTTAAATTTGAAGAGCGTGTTTAAAGAACTCTAAACATATGATACGGGAACATAATAACGTGTTTAAGTAGAATTTTGCATTATTTTTTCGTTAAATGTTCAGGTGATTATTTTTCAGAATTTTTTTCATTCCAAGTATAGAAACAATTAGGGGTTAATCTAGTCTACTTGAAACTGATGACTCCTGAAGATATTTGCAATTCTGTCTTCACAACTTCATTTATTGATCAAGTTGTTTTATGCCTTTTACTCTGCAATTCCTGAAAGAGCTAAAGATTTGGAAAAGTAAGGAGAGCTCAGTTTTTTACAAAAGCTTAAATGTACTTGTTTTCCAAATAAAAAAAAAAGACATTTCACATACTGTTCTAACAGTATGTGAACACCAATAGTTCACTCAGATGAAGGGAAAATAATAATTACCTTTTACTACATATGATTACTCTCTTGCTCCTTATAACATTTTGTAGAATTTCCTGCTTGTTTATTTGCTAATTTTCCTTAGTTATTGATTCCAATTTTCTTTCTTTTCTCCATCTTTAATATTTTTATTTTCTTTTGATCCCTTCCCATTCTTTTTTACCTTATAATTAATTTCTTTGCCGTTTGTCTCACTTTTCAGAACTATTGGGTTCTCTTTCTTATGATTCTCCTTATTAACTTCTGACAGCCAAGAAGCAATAAAAAAAGTATAAAAATACTTAGAGTGATATTCTGACTTATGTATTTTATATTTCTGTGTTACTAGATTTTGTCTTCTATTTTCTATTTGGCTGCTTTGTCTGGCAAAATTTGTTCTTAAAAAGTAATTTTTTTTCATCAACATTTATCACATAATTTACGCTTAACTTTTGGCCATGTTAGTTTACATGTATACTGAAATTTAAACCCTAGATGAGTCACAGGTTTCTCGGCTGAAAAACCCATACCCCTAATTTCTACCAGATCATGTTGTTTGATGACACTGACAACATTTCAGGCATATCTCAAGCATCATTCTGTGTCATAAGAACTCAGTGAACTGAAAAAAATTAATTTCATTTTGTCCAGACTTAGTCAGCTTTTTTACGTGGGCCTTTTCCAGACAACAGAAATTTGCTTCTTTTAAAAGAATCAGACTTGCTCATGAAAACAAATTCCCTTCTTCCCTTTCATTTCGTTCAAGTAGAGAAGATGAAATTCCATCTGTTTATTTTTTTTTATTAATATATTCTTTTGTGTCAGGTTACACCACTTCAGTGAAGAGAGAAGACCATAAACTCTTTAGATGGAGCCCCTAGACTTTAAAACAAGTCAGATTCAGCAGTGTTTCCACAGAAGCCCAAACCCTGTTCCCTGCAGCTCCTTGCTGCCTTATCATTACTTTGACAGCTCGTCTCCCTGGGGGAACTGTGAATACTTTGCCAAAAGCCATCCTAACCATTGTCTCCAGACAAAAGAAAGTAGGGTCTTTGCTGCATACACTATGAATTCAAATCTTTGTCATTTCTCAGGACATAGGCACTGAATGGGTTTGATGAAGGCTGGCTTTGGGGGAAAAAAAGTCACCTCAAGGTTTTTGCTACAGGTAGTGAGTTCTTCATTACATTTTTTACCATGAAGAGGTCAAATTTTTGGCAAGTGGGGAATAAAAGACGGGAGCCTTGGCTTTGCCCTGGTGCAGTGGAGCATTGGGTCTTGCCTTTCAAATAACCTTAAACATCCGTTAATATACCCTTGTTCCTCTGAAACAAAGATCCATTTCCTTCAAACTTACCCTAAAAGTATTACATCCTACTGGCTTCGCCACATTTTTACGTGGTTTTGCAGTAGCATTGTAGCTTAAACTGCTTAACTATTCTTACATTATTTGGCAATTTTCCGTGGTCAGAATAAGATACTTAAACACTGTGCTATGTTTGTACTGAGACGAAATATGGGAAATTTTATAGTGGCAATGAAGCAAAATCAGCAGGTGTGATTATCATGATAACTACACCCCTGGGTGCTTAGAAGCACATGGCTGCATCTGGTCTATAGTTATCCCTCCAGGGGTGAGATTATTTCATGATAACCACACCGCCCTAATGGCCCATTGCTTAAGTAGTATTCATGACCCTTATACAGAATCCTGCCTGTATTGAACAGATTGAATTTCTCCCCCTTCCCAGCTGTCTCTTCGTTTATGCTTTTAATATAATTCTTTCTTTGTTCATTTCTATTCATTAAAGAGTTGCATTTAATAGAAATGCAGAGTGCATTGTCTCTAATACCAGAACTGCAGATGAATAAAGTGTATACTTTGGACTAAAAACAACTGTTTATCTAGTTTCTAGGTAAAGCATAATGTCACACATCTGGTGGTACCTGACCAGCATTATTTGAAATGAAATTTTCAGTTCCAGAATAAGGGACTTTTACGGTGATCTGACCAAAGAATAATGATTCCTACCTTGTCATTGTACTATCGCTACAGAAGGTGTAAATAAAGAACTAAGAGCAGGGGCAAGAATTTCTGATCCATTCTCACCTCGTAGTCATTGACAAGCAGTGTGATTTGCAATTAGACAGGACACTCTAAATTGTTAGAGAGGAAGAACTCCAGAATTCAGGGAGCCCAGGGCTGGGCAATGCAGGTATGTGTTTAATGTCACCCTTGCAATTCTCATAATCTGATTCTTGGCATCTGTCTTCAGTTGTGTCAGGGCTCTGTCCATATATTTCTATGTCACCTAGTTAAATCTGGCTAATAGTGTTTTATTACTGTCAACATTGCACAAACACTTAATGAGTAGAAAAAGAAAATAAGTATTATAGCTGAAGGAAATATTTTTTACACTTCACAGAACAGATTCTTTCGCCACGTCCCTTTAAAGGTTAATGTATTTTCCTAGCAGTTTAAGTTGAACACAAAGCCTTAGAAACAGAGGAAATGACAGGAAAGTGAGTGCTAGAAGTGAAAAACAAAAGCTTTCTTCCTCTTAATGGGACACAAGACACCACTAATCTCATCTGGTTTAGCCGATAAGGGTAGGCATGAGATAGTGAAATGGATTCAAAAGAGGAATATTTCTTTATTAGGCATTTTCAACTTTCATTTGGTTTTGGCGGTTATTTTTCATAAAAATAAAAAGCTAAGATGATTACTTTTCACAAGGTACTAATCATTCAATGAGTTAAATCAATATTTTATTTTTTAAATTGAGGGGATGCCACAAGATATTTCTTAATTAATTTCACAATTCCTAAGAGCAATTAAAAGGATTATTGCGAGAATGACTGTTGTAATTTAAATCAATTTTAGTACATAAAGTCATTTTACCATCATATCCTCTCTCCCTAGCAACAGTGGTTCAGAGCATGACAGGGAAGTGAAATATGCCCACTGCATCCAGACAGAGCAAGTACAAATTAGAATATTTGATTGCCTGAGTCACACACCTCCATTCAGTCAGAACAACACTTTCAGACTTCTGTCTTCCAGAGTTTTTATGTTTTTTTTAAACTTTCTATATTTTACAGAAAGGGAAAAAATTGAAGTAAAACACCAAATTTTTACTTTCTGTTCCTTTTCTTATGAAATTTTTTACACAAAGTATGTATGTATGGAAAAGCTGGGAGGAATAGAAGATGCATGATATAGATGGAAGTCACTGAAAAGAAATATTCTGTTACATTAGGATTATTTTTTGACATTAACTAGTAACACAAAACGTGGTCAGAGACAAGCAATGGGCTTTTAAGCAATTTACTTCTACATCTAAATTTTAGATCCACAAGTCTATTCAAGAGGTAAGCAACAGCACAACGCATTGCTTTGTTTTCTCTTTCAGCTTCAGAAATGCCAGCTCAAAGTCCCTAGAGAGCTCAGTGAATAATTTAATTCTCCCTCTAAAAGGGAAAAATGTCAAAATCCACATGCTTTTCCTCTTAGAACATCTAAACAAAATTGTCTTCCCATGCAAGTCATAGTTTGGCATCCCAGGCAGGCACTCAAGTGCCTGTCTAACATAGTTTTGTGTCACATACTATACACAGAAAACCAACAAGATAGTCCAGGTAATTTCTTCGTGAGCATTTTGTTTAATAATAATTCTATGGAAGAAAGGAAAAGGGAGTGTTTATCTCTCATAATTTTTTTTTTCCCCAAGTTTTATTAGTAAACAACTACGTATGTTGACAGTATGTCTTTTTCAGTTGGTGTATTATTGATCTGAGAACCTTTGCATCCTCCACTCCAAAATCCTAGGGGTCAACCTCAAGTCTCCCCTGCTTGCCAGAGACTCCAGGTAGGGTCATTTTCCCTGGCTGTGACATAGACCACGTTTTTTTACATCTTGACCTGTCTGGACTGGCCCAAGAGCTACTGCATGAACTGTCTCTTGCTTGATTTGTTCAAGGCCTGTTGTTACTCACTGCCACACTTCAAAAAGTTCTTTTTCCAAGTCACTTCATAGAGAGGGCTCAGGATCTCACTGTAGTCTGAAATATGCATTTGCCAGCAACCCGTGACACCTAAGAAAACTTGAGTCTACATTTTATTAGCTGGAGACATAGCTGTTACTTTGTTAATCACACCTCTTGGGATCTAGAAACACCCACCTTGCCACCTAATTCCTAAAACGTGGATTTCTTGTGCAGGTCACTTGACCCTGCCTCTTTTGATGGCAAAACCAGCTTTCAGAAGATTCTGGATTACTTTCTCCCCTTTCTCAACCATTTCTTCTGCTGCATTATTCCATATGATGATTTCATCAGTGTACTGCAAACATCATGACAACAGCGATCTTTACGTACATCTTGCAACTCACCTTGGGCTAGAGATTGAGTGGTCACCTCTTATTCTGCCTGTGATGTCCCTGCAGGACCTACTCTTTTTGTGTATTATTTCTTCTTTACAGGGACAACTGATACTTCCCCTAGGTCAGACACGTCACCTGCAACCAGTGGCTGAGTAGCTGCGGTACTTCTTGGGGGGGTGAGGTAGCTGCAGGGCCCATTTCAGGGGTTGTGGCAGCTACACCATATCCACCTCTATACTAATACTTTGCTCTAAGCAAGACCACGAACAGAGAGATGTTCAAAAGGCCTCAAAATATGATCAAGATGGTGGAAGCATCCCAAGGGATGCATCCCAAATTCTTTGTCTAGTACCATTCCTTACTACCGGAAATGTTTATAATTACAAAAGAATTTATAATACCTTAACCTAAGGGCAATGAACACCCAAGTTATGGTACTAGAGGAAGCACCTCTAACCCCATGCCCAGGAGTGATAAACCACACAAAACCAACAGTGGTAAAGTCATCCACAGCTTCAAAAACAACTCTAGAAAGAAGTATCAGAGAACTGCACCCAGAAACCAGCCTGTTCACATCACCACATGATGAATGCTTGTAACAGCTTGGTCCAATCCACTAAAACTTCAGCGCTGCAAGACTCTCTAATTAAAAGTCTTTAATATTCCCAGGTGAGGTATTTCAGTCAGACCCCAAATAAATGTTGGGCTCCCTATATCTAGGGCTAAACTATAGCAGTTGCTTTATCACTCAGTGACCCTTCCCCAGACAAGAAGGGGGATCAGGAAAAGGAGAGGAGACTCGGGTGTTGAAATGAAAATGGATTTAATGTAATGCCAGTAT
Source organism: Actenoides lindsayi (assembly GCA_025331215.1). Taxonomy (NCBI): domain Eukaryota; kingdom Metazoa; phylum Chordata; class Aves; order Coraciiformes; family Alcedinidae; genus Actenoides; species Actenoides lindsayi. The sequence continues at coordinate 66,516 of WTSP01019131.1, read as the reverse complement.
AAATTAAACAAAGTTATACTCAGCCCAGCAAATGTATGGTAGTCACAATAAATAGGAAAGCAGTCCCCAGGAGCAGGTAGAGGAGCAGGGTCAGGGAGCTCCCAAACAAGAGCACTTCCCCCTCACCCCCATCAGCTGCACTGTCTGACTCAAAACAGCTCGTGGTCTGCAGAACATGGCAGGGCTATGATTCCGTCCCATTGAGACCAGGACACATGGGATGCAAATCAAAGTGTAGAATGGAATTTTTAATTCCTAATTTGTAAAACAAATTGAAAGGAATTTATCCTGTTTGATGTAAACAGTCTGTCTATTTTGCACATTCCCTGTGCAGAAATGCTACAGTGCTTTTCTGGATTGTAGTCTGTTCAGGAAAACAAGTAATCTTGTGCAGAACTTTCATCATGTGAACTGCCTCATAGATGATGAAATGATATGATTTTAAAAGTTTATTCAAATCCTTGGAGCTAAGCTTATTTGTGATTGATAACTTTTACTGAGATCACGATGCTTTGCAGTATAAAGTATTGGGCATCAGGGTGTTTGTATGTCACTGAATTTACCTATGAAAACATTTTTATAACTGAAAGGAAGAATTGTACTGATGAACCTAAAGTTCCTTTGGGCTTTCTTTTGTCATCAGCTAAGAAATTCTAACTAATCTACAGTTATGATATGGCAATCAGTCAGTGTTGTCAGTGAGATACTTAGCCACAAATTTCACAAAAAGAAAAGTTCCTAGGGTCATTTTTTTTCATCAAGATATCATTCATCCTTCTTAGTATGTGTGTCAATGGAAATTCTCTTGCTTATGATTGAGAAAATCTTTTTGTTGTCATAAATATTCTAACCCTTGAAGGAACAGTCATGTTTAGAATAAATCTGATTAGTGCATTCTCAGGTTCTTAAGTAAATTTCTTATGATACTTCTTTTCAAACAAGTGAACAATATTTTTGTTTGAATGAAATCAAATGATTTCGAAGAACAGAAAGCACTGAGTGCTGCATATTTGTTGTACATCTCATTTGGAAGTGCCAAACTAAGCAACAGTGAAGAAAATTAGTACTTTTTCCTGTTATGTATGGAGTTGTTACAGATCATAGAAAATAAAGTGTAATTAGACAAGAGAAATAAAACATGGGAAAATTAGGATGAAAACCACCATTAACAGGTCTGAGGAAGTGAACCCTACTTATAAATATCACTTGGTAAAACTTAGCAAGTAGATGAAGGGGAAGCAGCTTCAATATTAATTCATCATTATTTTGAATAAAATCATTAGGATACTCTCTTTTAACATTAGGCCATTATTGAACTTTAAATAATGCTCACTGTGATTTATAACTGTGATTAAAGTATATAGCAATTCATGCACACTGGTTCTGCTACATATTTTATTTCACTAAATAAGCTATCTCATTTAAACAAAGATTTTCAATAGGTTTGTACATTCTGAAACTTCAGAAAAAGCCTGCTTCATCAGTGGCAATAAAACCACTGACAAGAAAACATAGGTATCATAATGTCTTGCTTTAACTTTATCTCTTCTAATTCTATTAAAAAAAAAAAAAATGCTTATTTGTAAGGTTTATGTTTACTCTGAACCTGTGACACATTTTAAGAATACCATGCATAGCAAATTTCAAAGTTATTAATCCCTTCGTTAAGAACTAACTAAGCAGTAGGAACATCTTTTTGAAAAGAAGATTTTCCTTTCGTAAGACATCTTAGCATAGAAATAATTGTTTATTAAAAAACTCAAACACTCAAACTTTGCAAGATTTGACCTGTGATTATAGGTGAATGCACAGATATTGAAAAAAAAAAAAAAAAAAGATGTTGCAAAAAAATCTTGAAGAACAAACAAGAGCTAAAGTTACAATTTCAAAGCCATAGATTATATGAAAAAATGAGCCTTTAGTCCATGCTGAAGAAAAAACCAAATCTTTGAAAATACCCATTTTTTGGAAAAGCAATTAAATTTTAATCATTTAAGCCTTCCTAGAGACTTCAGAATTTAATGAAAAAAAAGGCAATCATACTAAAATGTTCTAAAAAAAGACCCTGGTTACTTCAAAGGTGTCCTAAATGTGTTTCCTTCTCATAAACACTGGTGTCTTAAGTTCTGACCAGTGTAGATGAAGCGTAGAGAGTGAAACAGTATCAGTGTACTTTTGATGGAGAATTGCCTTGGTAATAGCAGACCACAAATAACATCTTCCAGACAGCATTTGTTCTTTACATAACTGAGGTGACAAACATCTTGAAATGATAGGTGATAATTTTCTAGTACTGTTACTATGCAGTACTGAAACTATTTATGTATAATAAGGCAAGACCATTTAAGATACCAAATAGAAAAAAATCCATATAAGCATAACCCGCCCCCCATATATTAATTCATTCATTTTCTGATAATGGTTAAGCAACTTCCCTTACATATGTATTGACTAGTCAATGGCCTTGACCCTCAACAATGCTGAGAAGAAACACACAATTATTCTCAATCAGACAATGTGACCAAAAAACTATTAGAAAGAAAGGTATTTTTAACAATCCAATTTTAGCAAATACAGTAAGAGCTGAAAACTTTTTATATGTAATTGAGTGTTTGGATTTAATAGAACAAATATTCTGTATCTTACTAAAACTGACAAAACCAGAAGATTCTATTAGAAAAAAGAGTGGCTGAATATTTTTTTTTAAATACTTTCCACCACAACAAAGACTATCTACCTATCAAGTTGATAGAAGAGTATTACTCCACTGCATATAAAGTAACAGATTGGGTATTCATGAGCCAAAATGTGTAATGAAAGGTCTCAGGAAGGAATGGAGCCAAACAGAAAATAACAACAGCTCATTCTGAACCCAGAAAAGCATGAATGAGAGATTATGTATGTATGAGCATGTATTTAGAGACAAAGCATACTTTAAAAGCCCCTGGAACTGATCCAGCTCATTTCTCTGACCCAAGATCACCCTTCCCAGGTCAATCTTATTGCTGTAAGAAAGCAGAAGCTAATGACAACTCTCTCCCTCCTTTCCATGGCACCTGCCTAAATCTGCACAGCAAGTTTTCAGGTCAGCATGCTTCCACCATAGGATTTCACAGACACAAACAAAAAATGCGAGATGGAGTTGTAAGAGGCTACTTAATAATAGTTTTATTTCAAGGATTTTGGATAGGATATTTAGATGACTTTATATGTTTAAGCACTAAAAACTTCTTTATTTAAACTCTGAGTCATTTAGACCACTTATTTCTGGAGAAGGTATATGAAGTAAGCCAGAATAAACAGAGGAATTAAATTCACATCTCACATTCATTTTCCATTCTCATGAAAATGCTTCAAATGATTTCTTTTGAGTACTGGCTTACTTATTTTGGATTTAGAAAGGTGGGAAATGTTTTTATAAATTATTTAGGTAACTTACAATCTCATCAATTAATATCTTTTTCCCACTTCTAAATGTTTCAGGTATCAGGAATTCAGTGAAAAACTGTGTACAACTTATGGAAATAAGGTGTACTGGTTTTGGCTGGGATAGAGTTAATTTTCTGCTTGTATGGTGCTGTGGTTTTGATTTGTAACCAAAACAGTATTGACAACACAGGGATGTTTCAGGTATTGCTGATCAGCGCTTACACCGCCTCAAGGCCTTCTCTATTTCTCAGCCCACCAGCAAGTAGGCTGGGGGTACACAAGAAGCTGTGAGGGGATACAGCCAGGACAGATGACCCCAACTATCACACGCTATATGATGTCATGCTCAGCAACAAAAGCTGGGGGCAAAGAAGGAAGAAGAGGGGGAAATCTGGAGGTATGGCATTTGTCTGCCCAAGTAAATGTTAAATGTGATGGAGCCTTGCTTTCCTGGAAACAGCAGAGTGTCTACCTTCGGGAAGTAGTGAATGAATTCCATATTGTGCTGTGCAGCTTTTGCTTTCCCTGTTAAACTGTCTTTATCTCAGCCAATGTGTTTTCTCACTTTTACCTTTCCAATTCTCTCACCCATCCCACTGAGGGGTAGCAAGCAAATTCAGTGCTTAGCTGCCTACTGGGTTTAACCTACAACATGAGGTGACAAATCTTGTCTACAGGTAAAACCAGAAGCAAAACTGTGGTTTGTTTTTTTTTTTTAGGCAAAGGAGATTGTCTCTGGTGTAATCATCCCTGACTTGGTTGCGCTTTTGAATTATCCTGCCTTTCTCTAATAATAAAATTGTCATAATTGTCACTATATTTTTTTTTCTTCATCTTTGAGTCCCATTTGAATGCAGACAACTACATTCATAGTTATACTTGCAATTAAGCCAGCCATAAAAGACCAGCATTAAGTACTGAGCCATATCTTCTACAGAAAATATCCAGACTTAATTTTAACATTTTTAGAAATGTGAAATGAAATACAGTGCTTTAGAAATTTTATGAATGTTTTTAAAATTATGATGCAGCATTTTTATGCTACAGTTTTCCAGATCCTCTAAGGTCTCTGCCAGGCTGAAGATCCCATCACCAGTTTTCTTTACAATTCGAGGATGATTGAGCTAAAGCTGTCCTTTTTTTAAACTAATTTTTCTAGATTTTGCTTGCTTTAGACAAGAAAAAGATATACTGTAAAGCTAGGGGGGCGGGGAATCAGAAAGGGACTTAATTCAACCATTGTTACCATAGCCAGTCCATCTTAAAATGGGTCTTTTTGGTACAGGCAAGTTTGAATTCAGCACACACATACACTCAAAATGTAAAAAGCAAGCCATTTCCAGAAACTGCACACTTAGATATAGAGAATTTTTAATATAGTAACAATGTTATAATTTCAGGATTTTTTTCATCTAATATAAAAGTTAGGTGGAAATTGTCTTCATATTTTAAGTTCAGAGGGAGCAGATTTTCTCAGTGGAAAAGCCTTTTAAGTGTTATGCTTTAACAGATTGCAAATAGATAGTGCCTAATATAAGGCACAGAGTGCAAAATCCTGAATCCTGCAATTAATCAGACAAAGGTAAGGGAAAGAACTCACTCTTGCTCTCTGGAAGCTGTCATTGCCTTGTAAACTCTGTATTCCGCAAAAGTATTAGTGCATCTAATACAAATTATCATAGAATGATAGAGCCATGTGATCATGAACTGTTTGGCTTGAATCATAGAATAGTTTGGGTTGGAAGGGACATTAAAGATCACCTAATTCCAATGCCCCTGCCATGGGCAGGGACACCTTCACTAGATCAGGTTGCTTAAAGCCCCAGACAACCTGGCCTTGTACACTTTCAGGGAGAGGGCAGCCACAACTTCAACAGGCAATCTGTTCCAGTGTCTCAGCACCCTCATAACAGAGAATTTCTTCCTTACATCTAATGTAAATCTATCCTCTGTCAGCTCAAAGCCATTAGCCTTGTCCTATCACTACATGCCCTTGTAAAAAGTCCCTCTCCAGATTTCTTGTATGCCCCTGAGTTGTCCATCTATTAAATCCATGTCTCTCGAGTTTAGAGACAAGGATGTCATACAGAACAGTGTCAAATACTTTGCACAAGTGCAGGTGGGTGGTATCAGTTGCTCTTCCCTTATCCACCAACACTGTAACCCTGTTGTAGAAGGCCACTAAATTTGTCAGGCACCATTTGGCCTTAGTGAAGCCATGTTGGCTGTCACCAATCATCTCCTTATTTTCCATGTGCCCTAGTATAGTTTGCAGGAGGATCTGTTCCATGATCTTGTCAGGCACAGAGGTGAGACTGACTGGCCTATAGTACCCCAGGTGTTCCTTTCCTTCCTTTTTAAAAATAAGGGTTATGTTTCTCCTTTTCCATTCAGCAGGAACTTCACTGGACTGCCATGACTTCTCAAATATGATTACAGACACTTCACTGTATACAGTCATAAAACTACTTCTAATTATATTACGAGTGGTCTTCCTAGCATCACATGTTATTTATGCATTGTCTGCTGATATCTATGAGGTTAATTGATATGCATTTTTCCTTAATACAATTTTCTTATTGATAGGAATGTCACACTTCAAATTAGGATAGGAATAAAATGTCAGTTTTCAAGAATTTCTCAAATACAGTCATTCCTCATGAAGAAGTTATAAGATATTTGTAAAATTACATTAACAACAAAAGTACCAGTTTTGCAGGTCCACACTGTATGAAATTCTGTATAGATGCTAACTCTCTTCAACGGCATTTGCCATAGCCAGCATTGCTAAACCAAATAAAGGAGCTGTCTGGACAAAAGCATTCCAGAAGACAGGTTTTGTAAGTGGTTGTTGCAAAATTAACATAATCCTACTGCAACTTTTAGATTGCTAAATCAAATTATGGTTTTGACAGTAGTTTGAGAGTTGTGTTCACCACCAGGACAAGTTACACATATTTCTGTTGTAGTCTACTTCCTAGATAAAGTAGCTATCAGAATGCTATAGGGTTTGTACTTTAAAGTGCTTTGTTAAAATCACTAGATTCCAGAGGAATACAGATCTGAATTGCTTTAATTTTCTGTCTTTATGGCTAAAGAAATCCTAGGTTAAAGCTGCTTTATTCTTGTTACTTTTATTTACTATTATTTATTGGAACATCCTAAGTTTCAAAATAAACTGACTTGGCTGCCTCACTCTATCTGTTGTAGACAGAAAGGTTTAAGATCCTAGAAGGTTTTCATTCCTTTAAGTCCTTTTTCATGAAACTGTAGAAGAGAACTAACTTACCTAAACATCACAGAACCTTGGGGGCAAAAAAAAGAAAATTTGGTGCAAATTAATCTCTAAACATGAATAGAATGATGTCATTCTGCTTTAGTATGGACACTGGAAACTAGCAGAAATCTGTCTCCTTGAAGCTTTGCAAATCTCTTAAAGTATTGGTTTAGTGAGGAATTTCCTCAGTGTCTTTGGTGTCACTTCCTAGTAAGAGATTTGGCACCTCCATGATTACTTCATTTGGCAGTTTGCTATTGCCCACCTTGCTCCATCTACTCTTAATATATATAAAATATGTTTGCTGTTAGAAAGTAATTTCTTTTCTCTGATTGTTTTGAAGAATACTAAAAAATGTGATTTAGGCAAGTAGAAATTACCAGATTCAGTTCATAGTCCCAGTTTTGAAGGCACAATCTTCAGCATAATCAAATATGGACATTTCATAACTTTTTGATCAGAAAGATCAACCTCTTTATTCCCTACAAGTTTTGAAGCAGCTGACTACTAGGAATTACTGATCTATCTACTTGACATAGGTGGACTAGACACATTGCAGTGATTCTATCTTACAAAAGGATTGAAAGAGTAGCACAGACAGGAGTTCCTTTTTCCACAAAATACTCCCTTTATGAAACTCCTAAATGTTCTTAAAGGTGTAGAATTCTGTATTATTTACAAAGCAGATCGCCATCACTACACACCAATGCCTCTCAGTTTCCACGTTGCTCATCTTTGCCACTCGAGATTGAAAGGTCTTTTGGACAAAAAAAGTTCTCCTATATGTTTAGGGAGCATTTAATATTTTCTAATGTTACCAAACTCTAATTAATAAATATGTTTCTTTAATATATTTTTGGTTTCATTTGCAATATGCTTGCCAGAAGCAGAGGTCATTATATTTATAGCCAGTAATTGGGCAGGAGGACAAATACATTATCTAATGTAACTTTTTTCATCTTTAATTAAATTCTATTTGCATGCACTGCAGGAATAGCTACAAAATTAAGTTAAATAGCTCTGTATTTTAATGTTTATTAGTAGAAGGTCATGATGACAACAGCACCCTTTTGCAAGATCTGCAATTTTAGTCCAGAATTCAGTTCATATATACTCTTTATTCAGTTTCAATTTTATAGCACTGAAGTTTTAATTTATATCAAAGCAGTATAGTGACAGTTGATAAGAAAATTAGCCAACTGCCTCTTGCTCTTCCTTCATGAGATTATACAATTCTTTATCATCATAAGTAGATACAATGACACATTATAGGTCAAGAATAAGAAAATTTAATTATAACTCTCTATCATATTTCTTATTAGACAAGCAGATTAAGAAACTAAACATCAAGATTTTCGCCAGTGTCTATCATTGTGACAAATTACTGCTGAAAGAAGTCAAGACACACACAATGCAAGGGCCAAATGCGGTGTCAATACAGTTAACTGTAAATTTTCTTCTGATTTCAGAGTAGAACATATGGCTTTACCAGCAGTACCATATGTCTTCTAAAACTAATAATACATACATTTCATATTTTAATTTATAAGTGCTTTACAACGCAAGGGATTTTTTTTTGTTCTTGTAGTGCTGTCTAGAAGCATTGAGCGTGCTCTTCCCTGGCAAGAGAATATATAGTATCAGTGGCAACAAAATTTATAGTATTAGTATGCTTGGAAATATTACACTGTAGTTGTTTCATAGGAAATAAGCCTTGAAAGACCACTGAGAAGTTTTCTAATCCATTCACTGCCCCAGGGCAGTGAAACCATTCCAAACAGGCATTTGTCTAATTTGCTACTGCAAATTCCTAGTTAGGGAGAGTTTACAATCTTCTCACTTAAACTAGTGCTTAACTATCCTTCCTATCGGTAGTCTTTTTTCTGATTTGTAATACCATACTTTCCTTGATTCACTTTTACTTAATCCTGTGCCTTAATCCCACTGACAGTGAGTTTATGCTTTTCTCATTTTCAGCAGTCTGATCTTGGTACACCTCTGCATTCTCCTCCGCAGACTAATCAGCTCCAAATACTCCTGTCTTTGCAGATCACCTATCATTATTATTATTCTGCACTGATCTCTCACCAGTTATTCTGTTTTATCTTTTCTGGAAGTATAATGCTTAGAGTGGGATATAAACCTCTAGCAGATGCCTTATCAGCACTGAGCAGAGTAGAGGACACACTTCAGTGTCTATAATGCAGTCCCAACTAGTCTTTCTCTGCACAATTGTTTTGTTGAGGCACACCACAAGGTTTTCTCTGATTTTTACATTCAGATTGATTTTCTTCTGGATTCTCTTAGCTTAACCATCCACACTGTACTCAAATGGGATGCCTCTCAGGATTCTTCTGCTATAAACTGTCCAAACCACTATCCATTTAACACTGTAGTTCAACTGAGCTAGGGGCTCTTCCTGTAATGTCCATGCATTGGTCTGCATTAAGTCTTACTCCTTCCACACTCCTGAGTGTCCAACACTATGCCAGCAGGCCTAGTCACTTATCAAGAAATTTTATAGGTAGCTACTAGATTTAAGTTTCATAAGATATAGTCTAGTAAAAATTATGGGGTATATAGCTTCACTAGAAAAGCCTACAGACTGAGAAACTGAAAACATCCAAATGCCTTGTAAAAGATACCAGACCAAAACCATTTCATGTGTTATTTGGTGCTATACTCCAAACTGTTCAAGAAGAGACTAGGCACAGATGGTAACCATGAATCAGTTGCCCAGGCATGAAGAAATCACTGTGAAGTGAGACAAAGATGTTACAGATCGCTAGACATTTTCTACACGTGATGCTTAAAAAAAAGCCATAGCTGACCTGGTCTAGTGCTGGTGATAGTCTGTGTAAGCTGTAGCTGTGACTTCCAAAAGTCCTTACAATCAGCACTATGACTGCATGATTCCATGAATCTGTAAAGGCTCAGCATAAGCCCAGGTCATACCTGCAGAACTGGTGATTGGCCAGGCACTGCTCAGCTCATCTTACTGCAGCTGCTTACTTCTCACTGCAGCACTTTGAACTTGTCCTTCTCAATGGGCATCTTATTTATTTCAGACAGGCATCTTAATTCGTCACCATCATTTTGCATTCTAACCTTGCCCTTCAGAAGGGTATCCTTCCCAGCCTGCCAACACGTGCAGACTTGCTGAGGTGTACTGCACACTCCATCACTCAAGTAATTAAATATCAAATAGTGCCAAAACAGGAAAAAGCCTTGTAATGAACTCTCCAATTTGACGAAATCCTATTTTGAGGGAACAATTTGTTAAGTACACCTTCAATAGTGTATTCTGCCTATTTGTGTCTTTTCTTTCCATTACTCTTATGTATGTGTCTATGAAGGTAAAAAGACAGGTAGGGACAAATTCCTAGAAAAGTGTAATGGATTGATTTGTGTCCATGCTGCTCTGAGGTGCATCCTTCTATGACAGTAAAGAAATATACTTCCAGATGACCTTCTCCTAGCTTACCGTGACCTGTAAGACAGAAACGTCACCAAACTAGTCATTTGGGACTCAAGGCTGCCTCAAGTGAGTTCTGGGCACTCAAGTTCAAGTATGTGGTTCAGATTATTCACTAACCAACTAACAGTTTTGTCTCTGAGCTCAAGCCTGAACTTCCTCAGGTATTTAACTGTGGATATAATGACACATAAGAAACCTGTGGTATATAGGTATGTGATAAAGGTTCATCTGTGTGCCCACAAAAGTGCAGAGGGACCACTGCAGGAGGGAACCCCAGATGACACCTTGCCTTGGCTCCTTCCAGGCCCATCACAGGAGACATCAGTCCATCAAAGTCCTATCTCCACAAACTCAGAGGAACACAGGGGCACAGGAACTCAAATCAAGCATTCAGAGGATGGGCTGTCCTGTCCAGGTCCCTCCCAGGGCTGACCAAGGAAAACCTCAGTCTGAAAGTCCACTTGTGAAACACATCAAAGTGACTCAGTGCTGGAGGAGTACCTTTTGGACTCAGGGGGTCACTGTCTAGGGGGGTGGGACACATTATGGGAGGCAAGGGAATTTTGGAATTGGACAGGACTTATTAAGAGATGTTTAGAAGAGAAACAACTCAATGTGCCAGCAACTGGAATGGCACATTGGCTTACAGGGGCCCACGGTGCCAGCACCTGGAGCAAGTCCAGGTCTGGGTGTCAGCAGCTGGACTGGGACCACAGGCTGGAGGGCTTGCGTGCCTGGTTGCCAGTGAGTGCGGAGACTCAACTGAGTGACAGCAAGTGCCAGGCAGAGGCAGGTGGGAACAGGAAAGAGCCTTGTGACCATGGTGCAACAACTGAAGCAGGTATAGGTGTGTAAGTGAGGATGTGGATGCCAGACAGGATCGAGCTAGATGATGTGGCAAGGAGGTGAAGTGGCCTCACAGACAGGGTAATGGGAGAGTCTACAGGCAAGACCATGGGAGAAGCTGTCTGTCAAGAGCGACCAAGGGAGCCCAGCTGTGTGTACGTATGTCTCTAAGAGTAAGAGCACAGAGAGCTTGGTCCCTCTGGGGAACCAGAGGAGTCCCAACCACCTCCCTGGGCACATATACATGTGCATTTGCAAGTGTGTGCAACAGTCTGTACCAGGAATGGGAGTGAGGCTGTGGCCTCAAGGGCTTGTATGTCCATGTAGCAGCAACTGAGAACCTGAGATCCAGGGGCAGTTACTGGGCTGACTATCTGAGTGCAGCTGCTTGTGCATATGTTTATATGAGTGTGTGCATATATATATACACATATATATATATATAAAAACCACTAACGTACCTCTGACCTCCTTAGCCAGAGCAAGATGAGGCTGATGTTGTTGTCTGTGTGAGTGCCCTACATGTCTGTCTGTGATCAGTAGCCAACTGTGTATACATGTGGTGTACACATGTGCTGTGTGTGCATGTGAGTGATGGGAACACACCTTCAGCCTCTCTACTGGCTGAACCTGGGGCATGAAGCTGCAGCACCATTTCCTTCCTTGAGCTGTCAGATCTGGCCTGATAGTTTACTCTATCAATAGGTACCTGAGGACCTTTGCACTGCAAAAACATGTCCAGAAGTGCTGAACACCCTCTGCATCCAAATAGTTTCTAATTTACATATAGTCTGATGGAATTGTGAAACTAGATATAAAAAAGGAAAACTATGCACGCCATCTACTCACACTCTAAAGGTACTGAAATGGAGATGAAAGTAAAGTCCCCTGCAATTTCATTATGCACATGGCACCACCTATTTATATGACATCACATTAGATATATTAAATAGAACTATGGCCTCTCTAGATGCTTCTTTCTACTTTGTGTAAAGTGAATTAACATGCCACAACATCCAATAATCAGAATTGTAAGGAAAACCAGGGCTAAAGTAATTGTGTTCAAGAATTGGTTACTGTTTGTCTAACCTGTCACTCACTGACTTTGTCAATTCACATAGGATATATATCTGAGAAAATGTACTGTTTGATCTGTTACAGATAAATCCTGGAAATACTATTCATTTACTTATTTCTAGACTATTTTTTCCATTATAGAGTTAACTTTGAAAAACATATCTTGGATGTGTTTGCACAGCTCTCATTGTCTGTGCTGTCTGAAGAAAGCTGACACTCATCTGCACTTCAGCTGTTTTGTTCTTCATTTTAATTGGGGTATTGTTACTGATTTTTTCCTTTCCTCTTGCTTTTTTCTCACTATTGTTCTGGCTGACATCTTACATGTTGGGTTTTTTCCTAATCTGGCAGATGTTTTCATCATCATCATCCAGTTAGAGGACAGTCGATGAGGATGTATGGAGACTAGACACTAAATAGCAGGAATTACGTTTGAACTGTATAATACCTTCCATAGCACTTACAGGACATGTCTTCGAAGCTCTGTGGCTGAAAATACTGAAGTCTCATATACAGAAAGAATAGAGCTCTTTTTTAGATATTTATGTGAGATTCTAAAGCTATTCAGTTTGCACCTAATGCTTAAAACCAGACGTTTAATATACAGGGCATTGTATGATGTCTTTTATTTCACCTAAAATTATTGTGTTTTCTAACATCTCCAGCATCTAACATTATCTATTGCAATACCTTCTGCAATTCTTAGGAATGTTTTCCCTCTAAGAACATTTGTTTAATACCTTTTTTTTCTACTTTGAACCAGTCTCTTCACAGAACTTCAGATCAATTTTGAACTTTATGATTCTAATCAATAAAATGAGCCTTACAAAAAAGTCTTCCAACCTGCTTCTTGTAGTAAATAAAAATTCCAAAGGTGTTCAGCAGACTGCCAGAGACAGAAGTGAAGCTAGCATCTTAAAACATATCAAGTTGAGGAAGATGTGCACTCTTTGTGGGGTCTCCTGCTTCTTCTAATTTTATGCTGTGCATCACTCCGCCTGTTACAGAACGTGGCAAGTGGCATAAAAATCTTTAAAACACATTATATAGGAAAAAATAACCTTTAAATCAACTATCTAGTCTAATAACTGTGGTTTCATAAACACAAGCATGCTGTAGATCTATAGTGTTATTTCTCAACTGTAGAAACTGTATCTGAAGACAATGTAATTACTACATACATGAAGAACTGCAAAAACATAAAAATAAAAGAAAAATGTACTTATCCCAAGCCACGGCAAGCTTACTGAGGCTTTAAATGAATATATATATTTATAAAATTGCCTTGGACAATTCACAAGATTTGATTATGTGGCAGGATGCTCTGACAAAGGATTTGATTATATGGTGCACTGAGCTGTGGCTAGTAAATAACAACCTTCTCTATTCATGCTTCTACTTGTTATTGTTTGAAAAGTGGCACAATATTGAAAATTAGGGAGTGCCATAAACAAATCAATTATTTATGCAGGATAGTATGTACCATTTGGAAAAGGTAAAGACAAGCCATTTTACTTCTACTGCATCAAGGAATTTTATGTCTGTAAGTGAAATGTCGATCCTTATGCATGAGCCCTAAATGGGCCACAGTGAAAACCACAAATAGTTGTTGTATATTTTAATTGAAAAATACTGTAAATTTGTATGGATGGCATTTTCTTACTGAGTGTTTTCTGATCAGTTCTAGTCAGAATTGAGAATGTACTTGGTGATAGTTAAAATATTCAAAGTGGTAGACATTCAAGTTTGCTCCAAAATGTTAATTTTTCTAAAAATTATTTTCCAAATCTGTATCTTCTTTAAAAATCACACTACATAAAAAACAAAACCAAAACAGAACAACCAAAAAACCCCAAACAAACGAACCAACATCAAAAATCTTTCTGATCACCTTCCCAATCATCATACTCTAAATAATAATTTCCATAAGAATAGCATAGGCAGTGTCAATACCCTGTAGGCACTCTCCTGGCTTACTGTCCTCTTCTCCCCTGCTCCCCACCCATGGCCCAGGACCACATTTCAGCTCAGCCCAAGACCCTCAGTTCCTCACCACAAACTGACCCAGCAATGGGGCAGCAGTTGTTCAGGGAGTTGTAAGATTTGAAGAGATATTAAAATAAATTGCAACTTAATGTTGTAACCCTCTCCATGTGCAGATATGCAGGTACAAGCCTTGCGGAATGGTTGGCATACAGAGTCTGCAAAACCTGTTGACTTTACTGGAGCAAAGACCTCCAACAATACAGAAATGTTGCTGGATAAATAGAAACCTTCTGCCGTAGTGTCTCAGTATGCTTCTGCTTCAGATTTACAGCACTTACTAGAAACTCATTGTAGTATTGTATCTATACTACAGAATATAGCAAAGATGCCAGTCAGGTGGTAGCACAAATACTACGAGATGCCATAAAGACACAGTTTTAACTTCAAAATAATTGCCCTTCTGTTCTCTTCTCCAGAGAATTTTCCTTGTTTATAAAAAATATAACAAATGAAATGGCAGGTTTTGTTACCAAATCATACAAAAAGTGACTAAATTTCTAAAGGAAAAAATGTGTTAATATTTAAGAGTTTTCATTCTGGAAGACTGTATTTTCCAGAAGAAACTGAACTCTTTCAGCAAACTTAGTACTGATTTTCACTATGCTCTGTTTTTTTTTACTCTACATTGCATAAAAATAAGTTTGAAATTCTTTGTACAGTTTCCTGCCATCACTTATCTTTTTGTACTGAAACACTGAGAGGAAAAAAAAAAAAAAAAAAGAAAAAAAGATATTACTCATATAGAATCACAGAACAGCCCAGGCTGGAAGGGACCTCAAAAGATCATCTGGTCCAGCCTCTTGTGGGAAAGGGAGTCTAGATGACATGATACAGCACCCTGTACATTTGCATTTTATGTAGCTGATATATTTAGAAATACAAGGTTTTGTGCTTAAAAGCCCAATTCTTGCCTTATGCATATAGGTACAGTGTAGTCTAAAGATAGTAGCATAGCAAAGCTCTACTTTTGCTATTACTGACACTATGACAAAAAGTCAGAATTTTGAACTTCTTACTTCAAAGAGTCAACTTGTACCTTACAAGAGAAATGGAAAACAACAGAATTCTAAATAAACTAACACAAACTGAGTAGAAATGAATAGCCCTTGTAAACCACGTTAAAATATATAATTTTTTTCTTAGGCTGATATAGAACCCATCAACATTTAGTAGTCTGTAGAATCATCCTAAAGAATATGGTTTAACACAATTTAACACCAGAAACTACTGTGAAATATTAATAATCAACACTCACAGAATAAAATAGCTAATTTACATACTAATTTGAAGCCAATATCCAAATATTTGTCTCACTGAAGATTTCCTAAAAAATTAAAATAAAAATGGTTTTATAATCTGACAAACGTAGAGGAAATCTCAAATAGAGCATTAACTGGAAATTCTGTTCTTTAACAAGTTAATGAAGAAAAAAATGGTGAAACCTCAACAACTATACAGATTGCCACCCAGCTGTTGAGTACAGCAATACTACTTTTTACAATTGGGAAGAGTTTCAAAATGTATCGAAGAAAAAGAGTCAGAGGTATCTAGATAATTGAAATAGAAGTTGTTAAAATTTCTCTGGCAAAAATTTGTTCCCAAGTATACAGGTTACCCTCATCTTAAGCAGAATCATGCAAAATTATACAAGAGGTATTTTTTAAAAACCAGTAATGAGATGAGTGATATTTTAGATAATGTTAGCCAAATAAATATGGCTTCATTTTCAAGTTTTTAAAGAACATAGTTTTTAAAACAGTGGAACTGCATACTGATACAACAAAAAAATGTATATTTGAAATCACAACAGTTAAGAAAGTATTTTTAAGAATTGTATTTTTTTGTGGTTTATTCTTGCTATTTTTTCAGCCTAAAAATGGCATAACTGACAAAAAGTCATTAATTTGGTTGAAGTATTTATATTTTGAGGAAAATAAAATCTGATTAACAGGTCAGCTAAATGTATCTGGTGTCTATTCCCTGTCTAGTTGATGAGTTTAATTACTTCTTCATTTTTTCAGAGAGATTGCAGCAGCCTTTTGCAGCACTGACTAATTTTATGTTACCATTTCCAAAGATATCGTACAAAGAAAAGAACGCATATAAGTAGTTGTTTAAACCAAATGTAATATATTTTGAGGTATTTCCATTTATGCATTGAGTACAAGATCACAGCTCTGTAAGACACTAATACAGTATGATTTATGACTAAAAAAAGATGAGATTATTTCAACTGATATATTGAGTTTAAAATTAAGAATGTACAACCTACAACATACTCTCAAACAAGACAAGAATAAGGCTATCACAGCTTGGTTTTCCCTAATTCTCAAGGGTTAGGGTGGGGCTTGCCACTAGGCAAATAACAGATTGCTCTCCATCAACACCTCTACCTTCTCTAAGGGGAAATAAATGAAAGGGAATAAAGGACAGAGGCTTATGGAAAAGAACACTTAAACAGCTTTAATTAAAATAATAAAATGAAATATATGTTCAAATATATAGAAAACCATTATCAAAGCCAACCCCCATGATGGCAATTATGTGACCGTTGCCACTGATGTTATGGAACAAGCACTGGGGAAGTCCCAGACTAGAGTCAGCAGCAGACGGGAACCCGATTCAGGAGCTGAATTCTGAAACTGGATTCAGGAACACAGAAATGGGAGTGAAGGTGGAACAGACAGAGTCCTCCTTGGATGCTGGCCATTGAAGAAGAGGCTTGACCCTTGTGACTCTCAGCTTTATACTGAATAGTACGTACACAGGATGGAATACCTCACTGATCAGTTTAGGGTCACCTGTCCTGTCTGCTCATCCCCACATGTGTGCCCTTCTACTTTCTGCACCCCCAAGCTGGCACATAAGATTTAGCAGTGACCTTGGTCTGCACAAATATAAGAAAGAGCCTTTCTGCATAGTAATCCTTAGTAGTATCTATAAATATTGAGTGTTAACACTGCTAGAGGCATACATTGTCTGAAAAAATATGCCATGAACTTCAGAAAGTGCAGTTACGTAGTAGAGACTTAGCTGAAAAGTAAAATCACCAAACAGAATTAGTTCTTTTCAAACTCGAACCAGAACACCAGTATAGAAAAATCTGTGGATTACTCCACATAGAAAATAGGATTACAAATGGTCCAAGCAACAGAGACATGGATAATCCTTAAGGACACTACAAATATTTTAGTGAAAGATATAGGCCATTGGAAATAGTACACACAGCAATTATGTTCAACATAAGCTGAGACTGACAGAGACACACAAGCATCTCCAGGTGTTCTTCCAAAATCTGAGTTCATTACCTTTTATGGGATAGGTACAGCACAAAAGGAAATTCTTAAATCTGCCAGCTAAGTATTTCTACAACTGAAGTGCTTATTTCCTCTTGGAGTGAGACCAGTCAAGAAATCATTTATTAGACTAGAAGAAAAATATACATTTTAAAGTTATTTTTTTGATAGCCTTGGTAATTTCTCCATTTACACTGCTATCTCTCTCCCTGTATTTCCATACTCTCTATGCTAAAGATTATTCAGAATACAGATGGAGGAGTATTGCAGGAAAAGTAAAGCAGAGGATTTTTCAATAGTTTCATGGTACTACTGGGAACTAATTTACTTTTAAAAAATAGGCAAAAGGAAGAGATACACAGACTGCATTGAATAGGCAGATTCTATTGTCTTCAAAACCAAATCCCTCAAATAAAGCAAGTATTTTCATATTCCGGCTTTGTCCCAAATTTCACAGGGACTTCCAACACCATAAACTATATGGAAGGTTGGAGAATTTAAAAAATAGCAGATAGTAGAACATGTCGAGAGAGGAAAAAGTGAAAAACAGTTGAAAGAAGAAGAGGAAAATATAAAAATTCAGGAAAGAGCAGAATGTCAGGAAAGACAGACAATTGAGGAGACAAATAAGTTAAGTAAGATAAGAGGAAACAAGAAAAATTAAAACAAATCAAGAGAAACATTAAGTTAATTATGAGCTCGGGTTACTTAGCCAAGAAGTTAGAAGTAGAAACCCAATAAATAATAAGTATTCAGTGAGAACATGAAAGTTGGAGAAATTAACACATAAAAAAATGATGGCTAGTTATTATTACACGTATGTTCACGGCTCTGTGTGGTGAAGATAGATATCTATATAATTTTAAACAGTTATTTGAGCCATCTTTCAAGAATGTAAGAAATTATTTGGAGGCTATAAATCTAATGTGAATAAAATACCTCAATACTCAGTTCAGTTATGTATAATTGAACATAGTTTAAAAATCCACATTAAAAAAAACCAAAACAAAACCAAAAAAAGCACTCCTTCCTGATTCACAATGCAATAATATATACAAAAAACATATATATATATATATATAAAACTTTTGTTTTCTGAGTTTTACCTCTTTCTCTCCTTCATCTGTGTGTTTCATTGCAAGTGATTTGGCAGCAGGTGCTGCGACAGCATCCATAAGGTTGCATCCATAACTTACAAAACTGCATTAACAATACTGCTTCAAACACAAAAATGGTTTCAGAAAGTTTTTACCTCTCAGACTTTGAGAACTGACTGAGATCCATGACTGTTACTACTTTATGAAATTTCCTTGTAGTTCTATGCACGTTGAAATAAAGACTGGTTCTAGTCTGAAAATGCAAGCCTACTTATCTTTTGCATGCTTACACATCCTGGTAGCAGATGTTGGGGAAGCACTTGAAAGGAAGAAAAAGCTTTCCATTTTTGACAGAGTGAATTTCAGAACAAAGTAAGTGACACATGGCCTTTTAATGATAATGTTTGCCTACAGTAAACAGCACACTTGGTAAGTCCTAGTTTTATTTGGGCTGCATATATATAATTTCTAAAGTACATTTTGCAAAATGAAGAAAATTCCAGCAAAGTACACTTGTGAATCAGTAAACAGTGTAAGGGATTAGGGAACTGACAATCCTACAGTACACCCAGTAATAAGGCATCTAGCTGGATTCAGGAGAATGTTAATTTAATGTGGTGAGCTTCTCCCTTGTTTTCATAGTAAAAAGCAGAGGTTGTTTTGTTTTCAGGGTGGGTTTTTTGTTTATTTTCATTCGTTTGTTTGTTTTGGTTTTTTAACTTTGGATTTGAGCTCTAAAGCCAAAGCATGCAGGGATTTTTAATGTAGTGATTTAGCCATAATTCTTTATACTCAGCTTAGTAGAGAAATTCTGGAATACCAAATATTTCCAGAAATTGAAGTACAGCAAAGTGAGGACCTATGCAACCAAAAGAAACCCAGGAAATGCTCTGAAACAGATGGTAATATGATCCTGGCAGAGAATATTCCAAGTACAAGTAATGAAAATGGGAAAGCCTTCCATGTCAGAATAATCTGGTGCTCAAGTGATTGTCCTTCAATACGAGACTCTGTACCTAGGCTATAACAATTTGAATTAGAATGTATTACAAACTGTAGTGACCAGACTACTCCGGAGTAGTTGTGTCTTTCTAACAAGAACTACCTTACCCAAAGAAACTTTTCCTCATTTTTACTGTTCAGGTGGTTCTCATTTTAAGGTGAAGATGTCAAAATCATAATTTTTGGATGGAAGAACTAAGAATGCTCATCACAGCAAAAGACCTTCTTTTGAATTCAGCTGTTAGTACACCATTTAGACTTCCTGCAATACTCAGCAATTTAGTGCTTGAAATGAAGTATAGGAAGTATTGTTGATATATTGAAATCTTGGCAAAATTGTCACTTCTGTTTAAAAAAAAATTAAAAAATTCCAAAACGTTTGCATTCAAACCAACAAAATATTATTCTCACTGTCTGGGTACTTCCTGAAAAACTCCCTTCACCAAAGTAACCCCAAAATCTGGTTTTGAGGACAATTTGCAGTTGACTATCCACTCATGACCTTACAAAGCTGACCCTAAAATGCAGCTGCCTTTATAAGTACTCCAGGATTGGAGATTAATTGCATTCATACACTTCTTTCTTTGTGCACTCCATTAGTACTTCATAGATTGATACGATTTTGTTGATTATGGCAAATTATACCTTGATGACTCCTGACTCTGTACATAGAGAGTAATCTTTATAAGACAATCAGTCTGCTTTATTGTAATATGAGGTCCAGAAGTCCAGTTCAGGCCACTTGGATGAGTACCCTTCAGCAAGTTTTCTTCTCATAGCTCTGAGTATTCCTTTAGTAAGTCTGGCTATTTCTATTCTAACAAACCCAGATGTGAAGAAAAGCTTCATATTGGTACTGCAGACAAAATATTGACTCCATACTTTAAATTAATTAAGGTACCAAAAGCGTGGTCATTAAAATTACTAGATTTGTGCCTTTAAAATTACTTTTTTTCCCCATCCCTTTTATCTAGTTCAACATTGTTACATATTGTTTGTGCTTGTGCTGTCTAATAAAGTATGAGGGAAATTTAGGAAACTATCTTAATCAGGAAATCTTGATAATCTTATTCTGTAAGGATGATTCTACTCTTCCACTCTTGTCTGGATATAATCAGCTTCCAGGGTAACCAGTCTGGGGTATTAAGAACTTCCTCAATTCCTAGACAAAGATGTCCTCTTGTGCGTGAAAATACTGGGGAGTTTGTAAGAAAAAAAAAAAAAAGTGTAATAAAATCTTGTTTAACTGAGAAGAGACAACTTGAACTTTATGTTTTTAGAACACAACTGAATGCAAAGGAATATTTTCAGTTAAATAAAATGTATTTAATTTTATTAATCAGTACAAGATTAATCTAATTTGATGAAATAACAATCTAGGGCACTATACTTTTTTTCTCTTTTTAGAGTAGGATGGGGTTTTACCTGTAGTTTCAAAAAATTTGGATATGACTCTGCTAACCATCCTGAAGAGAAGTGTCCCTTCTGTTGCTCGGTAATGTTAACACGCACAAAAGAACTCGTCATATTTGGAAAGGTCTGCAGAATTGATGTTAATGGGAGGTAATATAGAAGAATCCATACCATTAGGTAATCTTTTCCTCTTGCAGATATATGACAAAAATTGTAGGTTTTGCTTTGCTTGCTTTTTATTATTTTACTACTTTGCCTGTAGGTTTTTACTTTCAAGAAAGGCATTTGTATATAGCATTATTAATCATAACATATGAGTAGAAAATGTTTAGCTTACATAGCTAAGCAAAATTACTATCTCATATTAGACTTACTGCTATCTGTTATTACTTTTGTAATAGGTGGAGTGCACAGTAATTTTCAGACTTGATCTCGTAACTGCAGACCACATTCCCACATTGTTAAGCAGATGAAGGCTGAAATAATGACTTGCCAATTTGTTGAACACCTGCCATGGTGGTAGTCATAGCTCTGAACTTACACATTACTCCATATTGTAGTTGCAGACATTTGCAGACTTTAGGAAAAATAAATTGCATGATCCAGAACAACTTGAAAGACCTTCCAACTGGAACTGGCAGGAATATATATAATTACTTTCCTTACAAAAATATTTAAAGTGCCATTCCAACATGCATTGGCCATACTGTGAAAACTCAATTTCCATTTTTAAAACTTTTAGTTTCTGCTATGATAAGATTGAATTTTGAAAAAGAATCACTTTGAACTTAAAAAAAAAACCAAAACCAAAAAACAAACAAACAAAAAAAAAAAAAAAAAAAAAAAAGAAAGAGAACCTCAACACTGGCCAAAACATTTTCTTATTTTCAAATATTTTTTCATATTTGTAAGCGAAGGCATTTCTACATGACAGGTTGAAATGCAAAAATGTGTGTTAAATACTGAGTTACCAATTTACAAGATGCATAACCAGAATTCTTTTACCTATAGAGATGAAAAGAGAAAATTTAAGTGTGAGACTCATTTCTATACCTGAGATGCCTAAGATACACTGTGAACGACTAAAGAAGAAAAGCAGGTTGGTGCACAAGCAGCAGAGCTAACCATGTTTGGTTACTGATGACAAGCACACTTTGTTCCTTAATCCTCTCTGATCATTTGCCAGTGTCCATTTTGAGAACCTTGGCCAGTCAAAAAACAGCATATCGTCTCACTGATGTATTCAAGCTCATCAGTCAACCAAATACATTTGTTGATTATCTGGGTATAAATATGTACTATAAACACTGGCTACTGTTGGCCAATGTGTACTGGATAATTCTACGCGTCTTCTTTTCACTGAGATCTCTAATTTGGATTCTTGACATAACTGGGATGAAAGAAACTTCTAATCTTAAAATTTAGTTACAATTCAGCAAGCTGGTCAACTGTTATTAGGCATGGACTGATAAATAGACAGATTAACCATTAATACAACCAAACCACTCCTTTTCTTAGCCTAAATGCTAAAAATTGCCTAATTCAAACATTGTGTACATTAGCCAAGCTTGAAAATCTAGAAATAGACATGAAATTTTGAGCATCCTCTTCAATCTTGTTTTCAGGTGCCACAGGATCGGTTCACAAACTTCCAATAATGTTGCTTATAACCCAATTTTCCTAAAGGGATAATTTATCCTCTATTTCTTCCTAATTGTTATTTTTAATATTGTGAAGAAAATTGTTATTGAATTCACAGTATAAACAGGATGAAAAAGAAGTTCCACCATTTACAAATCATATAAGCACATGATCCATTTGAAATCAAGGAGAAAGATGGGTGCTTAGCATATTAGAAAAGCAGATATGGGAAGTGTATCACTATATTTCAGTTTTGGAGGAAAAAAAATAATGTATTTTGCTATTCAAAGACAGCCTGTAATCAAGTCTCAATTGTTGTCATCAGGGGTTAGAGAGCATCTAATCTTAAAACATTTACTGAATCTGCAGTTGATCGGAACCAAACATTTAACACATTGTACTAAATGCATTGGGCATTTGGAATGCATTATTTTCATTTACATATTTTTGTTAGAAGGAGAACACTGAGATGTCTTGACAGGCTTGATATGCTAGAGAATAGAATAGGGACACTGGTATAAAACAGCAGGGATTTGCCTGCCTTTTATACTTTTATGTGAATGTTTCTTAAACTCCTATCTGTTCTTGAAAGCTGCCACAAAAAATTCCACATATCCGATGCTGAGAAAAGTCACAGTATATTCTCTTTAAATATCAACAATCTTTTGTGATTGTAGGCTTTTAAATATTCTTTTCTTTCTTTCTTTTCCACTTTTCAGGTCATGATGGCACTTCTGGTTAACATTTTACATTTTGATATGGCTTTATACTGGCATTTAGCACTGCTCAAGAGTTGTGCACTTGTCAAAACAATAAAAATCTGCAGCATATATGTGTTTTTTAGAAATGTGTGTGTATTGTTCACAGCAACGGGAAAAACAGTGACAATGAAGTGTAACATAAAGGTACAGTATTTTCTTACAGGTATCTGGCAGAAGTCATCCCAACTTAATAGAGTAATAAAAATGAAATTACAATATTTTACTTGAGATGAGGAAATATGTGCCCTAATAGGTGATAGGCAAAAGCAGTAATAATTTTAATCTCAAAAGACACTTAAAATAGCATGATTCCATAGAAATGCATCAGAATCTTTACTGTCAGTTATTGGCTAAGCTTTTTTAGGTAGATTATTGTAGTGAGAGCAGATGGTCTCAGTTTATGCCTTTTGTTCTGCACAATTATTAATGTGGATGCTAATATGAGACAATAAGTGGGCTATTTTTTGTCTATAATTGACACTAAATGGGTAATATTGAGGAAGCATTGTGACTAGCTGACAGATTCAAATCCATGTAGTCCTTACTAAAACTCACGGAAGTTCAGAATGTTGTAGCCAAATTACCACCATAATTATCCACACACAAAAGAGAAACAGAACAAAGAATCCGCAGGGATAAAAATCTTTCACTTTGTTGTCTGCAAAGTGCCACAGACAGTAAAATTTCCAATAGAGAGAGGTGGCATTCAAGCACTCGTCCATTCTCATGTACCTATAGTTATATAAGCACCCTGACATGAGGATGTGATCTACCCACAGGGCTGTTCTGGTTCTCATGGATACAAATATCTACCAACATACACAGGCTTAGTCTCTGTAAGCAATTTTCAACCCAGCGTTTTCCCTACTAAGGCTGCACCTTCTTTGCACCTAGTAAACAGCAAAATTAAATCAGTCCAGTCCTGCTGATAACCAGCAATGTTATTTACTCTCTTGTTTCAGAATTGTTAATGGTGAGCAAATGCAAATAAGGAAGCCCAAAGGTCCTCTGTATTTGTTTGGGGTTTTTTTCCAACACAGTGAATGAAATGTGGTATTTAAAAAAAAAAAAAATAAAAAAATCAGTATTTAAGCTGTTCATTAGTATAATTATCAATGAAAATACATTTATTACAGCTATGGCCAATCTATATTTGGAAGGCTTTAGGACCAGGTTAAACTAACATCTGTCAGAATTGTCATTGGGAGAGCTGATCCTGCCTGAGGCGTGAGAGATGGACAAGATAATGCCTTGAAGTTCCTTCCAAGCTTATTTTCTGTGATTCTGTGAAAATTTACCATAGCAGGCTTTGACCAAGAAAAAAACCCACTGAATTTGACTTTGCATTTGAAAGCTTTAGTACATAAATGAAATCTGCAGTACCTTCTAGCTCACATACAAATATGTGCTAGTTCAAAATTACTTAGAGATATTAATCATGCATATACATTTGTTAGATGCATCTTAATTTTCTCCTAAACTTTAGCTTTAGGATGATTACAAGATACTAAATGCTTGAAGTGGATCCATCCTGATTTTAGCAGTCTGTGATGAAGAAAAAAATGGTCTTTCTAGAAAAGTTAATGTGAAATCCTGATATTACTCATAGCAGCAGATGTTTTATTTCCCCCCCCTTTTTTTTTCTTTTGTGATGTTTAATGCTGATGAGTTTTCCTGAAATAAATGCTGCTGTTCTTCATTTTATAAGGCATATCAGTAATAGAAGTTGTACAAGTTTTTAAAATACAGAGATAATCATCAGTATAATCTGTTGGGGTTTTTTCTTCAGAAACATCCTCTTCTCCCCAAGGCATTTCAAATTGAAAGAACTAATGGACTGTCCGAAAAGTAAGTCAGTGCAGTTCAAGTTTTAGGACCAGGATGCTGAAAGACATTTGGACTCCACAACGGTGTGCAAGTTCTAGACGTAGAAAAATCACCACAATGATCATGTTTTACCAGGATCTCTCTATGACGGGTAAATCACAGAACTTGTCTCGGTATTCTGTATTTTTGTGAAGGTGGGTTGTTAAACTTTCTTTGCTCTAGACAGAAGGTTGTGAAATATAATTTAAAAGTGGTTTTGGAAGAAGTTTCCATAAAAATGTGTGATACATTATTCAGTTGCTATAAGGGACATTCTAATTTCAAATTTCTTGATGCACTCAGTTAAAAGTTAAGTAATCTGTCCTATAACACATGCTTACGTTAGATACTGTGCACGGATCACAAAAACACTTCACAGGCTTCTGATACTGATGACTTCCAGCAGCTGGACACACTTAGCCTTCATATTCTTAAGACAGTTGTATCTTTTACTAATTCTGTAGTTTTTGTAGGAAAATACTCCTTAATGATAATATGTATTTACATTTCAGATCTCGTCTTAGTATCTTACAAATGTCTGTGTTATCCTGTAGGGGTGTAAATAGGAGGAGTTTGGTTGAGTTCAGTGGAGGTCAGTCAATATGCATCTGCTTGGTAGCTCATTGCTTATTTTTGAAGCAATTTATAATTTAGGAAGATCAAGAATGGGTTTTGTAAATAAGTACTATGATATTTACCTTTTCCTCAGATGACAGATAAAATATATAGACAACATGAGTATGTTTATTTATTATGATGAGACATTATGTACTGGATTCTGGAGAGAATTCAAGTCAAATTGAAATGACTCTGTTTTGTTCTGCTGCATTCAAGTTCTGAAAGATGACTCTTCCAAGTGAAAATTTTCTATCAGAGGAATTACAATTTGGCTTTATATTGAATCTGCAGTGATTTACCTTGTCCATATCTTGGTCTATGATTCCATTGACCCTTGTATGAAGGCTATCAGTACAGGAAGAAGGTGGGGACAATGCCCTGGCTGCTGTCTCTGATTTACATATGAATCTGTATGCTTGTACTTGTAATCAGGTCTTTATATTTTATTCAATTAAAAATCTCGCCCTTTTCATGTCTCAGTTGTTTTTCTTACTTGATAAGACTTTTGGGTTTTAGGGTTTAGTGCATGTAAATATTAAGATAAATTATTACCTATAAACATTATCAAGGTTATTTCTAAATTGAAACACAACTGTAGATTAGTGATACAGAACTGCCCTTGTATTTCATGTGCATATTTTTCCTAACTTCAGTGCAACCTGCACATATCTAAGGCTAGAAAGACAGAAGGCTTACAACTTCTTACTTTAAATGAAAATTCGCACAGTAAGTAATTTTGTAACACGTCCTGAAAATTACAGTCTTATCTAAATTTTCAAGACAACTTCTGTTTTCTTAAATCATTTCAAATCAAATCAAATTCAAATTTGTCTCCAATATTTGTTTCTAATATTTTTATTTTAGCATGAAGACATCACTGTGTAATTATTTGTGTAGTGTGTTATGTCACCTGCTATCCCAGAAGAGGTTAAATAATGTAGTTTATTCACTTAAGACCAAAAAAAAAAAAAAAGAAAAGGAAGCTCCTGCTCTGACTTGGTTTGCCATAGAAGAAGAAACATATTTTAGACTGTACAGTATGTAATGAAGTATTCTGGGCACTCTTGAACAGGTTTTATGACATAGACAGCTCACAGTTATTAGAACTGGCCAATAACAACCATCTTGCACCCCATCTCTACAGGGGAAAAAAATATTTTGAAGAGAAGGATTGAATAGATGGACTTATGCTATTAGCCAAACAGGGTTAACATAGCAGTCTTCGATTATTTCTTTCTGCAAAAGCTCCGGTGGACATCAGTAATGCTTTGAAGGGAAACTAACCACAAATCTACAGTTGAGATTTCTACTTCTCTTGTCTGCAAGCTGTTCTTACTTGATTAGCTTCTTTCATTTTTGATAGCTTTATAGTAGTGAATCTTAAGTATGTATTTCTAGGCAGTGTATATGGAACTTCAACTACATTTTTGCTGGGAAAAATGTTATACTTTAGAAAGGCTCTTGACACTATGCTCTACTATCTCCTGTAAAATCCTCACAAAGAACCTGATGAATGTGGGCTAAATGAATGGATAATGAAGTGGACTGAAAACTATTTGAACAGCTGAGCTCAGAGGGTTCATCAAAGTCTAGTTGGAGGCCAGTAACTAGTGGTGTGCCCCAGGGGTTGATACTGCAGCCAATAATGTTCAACATATTCATTAATGACCTTGGTAATGGTACAGAATGCACCCTCAGCAAGTTCACAGATGGTACAAAACTAGAAGTGACTGATACACCAGTCTTGTGCTGCCATCCAGGGGGATCATAATAGGCTGAAGAAATGGGCTGACAGAAACCTTATGAAGTTCAACAAGGGGAAATGAAAAGTCCTACACTGCAGTAGGAATAACCTTAAGCTGGGGAATAGCTGCCTGGAAAGCAGCTTTTCCAAGAAGAAGCTTAGAGTTCTGGTGGATATCAAGCTGATCATGAGCCAGCAATATGCCCACACAGCAAAAAAAGACCAACAGCATCCTGGGCTACATTAGGAGGACTTTCACTAGCAGGTTGAAGGAACTGATCCTTTGTCTCAGCACAGGTGAGGCTGCATCTGGAGTGCTGTGTCCAGTTCTGAGCTCCCCAGTACAAGAAAGTTATGTATTTACTGTAGGAAGTCCAGTGAAGGATCACTATGACAATTAAGGCACTGGAGCATCTATTATATGAGGAGAGGCTAAGAGAGCTGGGACTTTTCAGTCTAAAGAAGAGAAGGCTCAAGGGAATTTTATAAATGTGTAAAAATACTTTTGGAAGTGAATGAACCCAAGTGAGTCAGACATCTCAGTAGCTCTCATCAACAGGACAAGAGATAATAGGCCTGTGAAATTCCATCTAAAACTAAGAAAACACATCTTTACTGTGAAGATGTTCACACAGGTTTCCCAGAGAGGTTGTAAAGTGGAGATATTCAAAAACCAGCAGCACATAGTCCTGGACAACCTGACTCAACTAGTCCTGCTTGGGCACATGGTTGCACTAGATGATCTCAAGAGGTCCCTTCCAACCTCAATCTTTTTGAGATCCTGTGATCTAAAGTTCTACACAGCTGCTATGTTCTTTATGTTGTCCTTCAGTCTACCACTACAAGGCATGTCCTTAACAGTAGGGTATCTTTTACTGATTCAGGGGAAAATTTAGGCCTTTACCGCTTGCAAGTGTTCCGCAAGTGAGAATGCAAATAAACAGTTGCAGAAGCACTTCAGACCACACAGGAATTTTGAAAATAAACAGGTTTTAACCACAAGTAGAAGACATTGTGAAAACCTTAAAACAAAACAAAAACCAAAACAACCAACCAAACAAAAAGACCAAACAACAAACAAAACCAAAACCAAAACAACAAACAAACAAAAAAAGCTGTAACATTAAAAAATGACATTATTTAGAAGTTAAATGAAGGTAGATAAAACTCTCCTCTGGCTTAAAAACAAGACAAAACAAAACAAGAACACCAACAAAACCTACTAGAAATCAAAAAGAACAAAGTAATCTCAGGAACAGTTATCTTTTTCTGCTTTTATCCATATTTTCAAACAACTGTGCTGCACAGTTGCTATTCAAAGTTGACATACTCTCTATCTAGCAAACTCTGCATCACCATCCCTAAAGAAACAATTCATTTATCTTATTCAGAGGAACTCCTAGTAGCTATGTAAGGTTCTTTAAAAATATCATTTCAATCCTCTAATGCTTCTTTGACCAGAGACAGTGTTCAAAGTGGATTTTAATGACACCTGGTTTGGATGGAAATGTTTCAATCTAAGAAGCACATGCCTGTTATTTTCATAAGAACAGTACATTCAGTTTGCAGACACATTACCTCCGTGTCTAAAACAAAAAAGTCTGTGCTAATAAAACAAACATGCAGCTACTCTATTGCTGCTTGTTCTCTTTTGGATATAGAGTCCTAACATTTGCCCTACCAATTTTTAACACAGACCTGAACCTCCTGTATAACAAATGCCAAATTGTAGAAATAGTCTGGTTGAAACAGTCATTTAACCTGTAGGATATGTGTCTGCTATGAGATCTGGAGTGCTTTTCAGCATGCCCTAGATGCATCCTGACTCCAGAATTGGATGAGAAATAGGCACAAATTAGGTTTGCTCCCCATCAGTAAATAGAGAGCTTACGGTTGCCAAAATTGCCATCTTACCCAGAAAGCTCAAATCAATGATCCTTTAATTCCCCTTTTCAAAGGGAAAGAAAACTTTCCTGGAGAGGCGTAGTGGTATCATATATAGAACAACAATGATAACACAAATCTATTGACAAAGCAGACTTTGTATGATGTTTGCTTACAAGCAGTAGTAGAGAGTACAAGTCATCCATTCTCATTTCCTGCAGAAGCAAATGTGGACTCGTATCTTAGCAGGGAGTAAGATGTCATCCCCTCAGCTGGATGACAAGGGATGAGGACTCCTGGACTCACCCTAGAGCATACCTGTCCCAATTACAATGCATATAAGGCAGCCTAATTTTCTTTCCTTTCATCTTCAGTCTTTGTTTACTACTCTGAGCATAGAACAAGCTATTTAACAAAAGAAGTCTGTCATTACAGCTTGATTTTCAACTGCCTAAAAAGGTGCACTTTGCTTTGGAAAAATAAAGTTGCAGATTAAGTTTCAGAACTACATGCCTCACACTTTATTTTGCATCTTATCCAACAAAAATGAAGATACACAAACCAAAAGTACTCTTTCCGTGCTAATTCCAAAGACTTCATGAATTAACTATTGTTAGAAGGCATTTTTTTCTTATATAGCTCACATTTAGCGAGCCTTCAACATACCTAATGTGGTGCAGTTAATCTGAAAAGAAGTAGCTCAAAATGCAGCCATAAAATATATTAATTTGCTTGTGAGGGGAACTCTGTTGGATCAAAGTCCAAGACACACTAGAACATCTTCAAAGTGAGATATGGATACTATGAATTCCTAATATGCCTCTTTGTGATAAATCTTTGTATTTCACTATAGTATCTGGGCACTAACAGGAATAAAAGAAAGCCATCAACCCCAGAGAAATAACACTTCTGGCTTATGAAGGCTTTCTAACCAAACATCAAGCAACACTAGAGATGGATCAAAGCATGTTAATAAAATCTATTGGCTTTGTGGCTGTGTTTTAGCATCCTGACAGATTATTTAGGTAACATTCACTATGCTTTCAAGACAAATAGCTTAGCTATTTCAGAGATCCCTTCTTTTATTTTTCTAATACAGTTATGAAACGATCACCATTTTGTATCACATTGAAAACTATGAGAAATGCAAGCATATGCTAGGTATTACACCACATATACACTTGAAAATCTGTAAATGTTTTCTGTTGATTTGAAATCCCCATTCACTCAATTTTTCTGAAGACACAAATAGCTTATATATGTCCATGGAGGCTTCTGACCATTATACAGCAACCTGATTACTTTTAGTTATTACCGTTAACACCTGAAGAAGAACATGATGAGCAGGCTGATGCAGGCACAGAAATTCTCTAGGGGGATACACACATGGGAAGGAATAGCCAGCATTCTTTACAGAAAGCATTGCACATCTTTCACAGCATTGCTCAGAACTAGATCTGCATGGAAGAGGAAGCCAGCAGCTTCAGCTTTCCCTGGCCTTTGCTTCTTCTACTGGAGTTGCAAACTTCCTCCTATTTCTGTCAGTCATCTCCTTTTCCAATGCTGTACATGGTGCAGGTGTGTACGGTCCCTTCACATACCTAAACAAGGATAACTAAAGTGGTGTGGCAGAGGGCAGATTCTTCAGATTATGTCTCAAAAGGCATTTGGATATAGTATTGTAGATGGATTTTTGGTAGAAATGTGATCATCAGCAGTTAATTAAGTAGTTAAATTCCATTTTATGTACTAAAAGGATATATACTAAAAGGATAT
Source organism: Actenoides lindsayi (assembly GCA_025331215.1). NCBI lineage: Eukaryota > Metazoa > Chordata > Aves > Coraciiformes > Alcedinidae > Actenoides > Actenoides lindsayi. Next base: position 35,265 of record WTSP01019131.1, on the reverse strand, counting down.
ATACCTACATCCTAATAGGATGTGGTACATTTCAATCTTTATTCTCAGGTCAAGTACAGGTCACTGGTGTAGTATGCAGTCACAGGGGAACGGTGTGACTAATGGTTTTATGTCATCATTTCAGAGCAGGCTCTCTCGCATCTAGTATTTCGCCAAGGTGTCATCACATCTAAGTTAGGAATGCTCCTAGCCTCTGTGATTTATAGCACTTTAAGTCAACTTATAATTTGAACAATGTTCACTCTGATTCCTACTCTCCCTCACTGAGGAAAAATGTTTAATTTTGTTGAAAAATAACAGAAACAAAATTCTTAAGAAGTATTTCTTTGATAGTGGCAGTGAAGCTTTTTATTCACTTGCTCAGATAGAAGTGACATGCCTTCTTCTGTTTTGTTTACATTACCAGTCAAATGATAAGGTTTTAAAAACACGTCAATTTTGATGCAGCATTTCTGGAAAATCAATGGTAGTTTTGGGCAACTACTAACCAATTACTCTAACTTCTTTTGGTTTCCTGGTGCCCCAAGGGTGGTCATATAGTATCAAATAGAAGAAAAAAAAAATTATAAACATAGTACTTGATGAAAATTGTAAAAATATTAAACTTTTGAATCTCACCCCTTTTTTTCTTCCCTATTACTGATCTGTCTTATTTTGTTAGCAGAAATTAAACAAAATTTTGAATGAACCTATTTGCAGTAGCCCTCCAAAGCAAACAAAATGAAATCTGCCAATTCATTTTGTAAATAGGCCTTGGTTACATTTTGCACTTACTCCATATTCATACTCCTTTAAGAGGCTTTGCAGATGGCAAACTACATCCAGATTGTTGAGAAAACTCTAGAATTATCATCTGAAAATGTTCCCATAGTCACACATTCTCACTGATAACTCTGCATATTCATAAGCTTTGGGGAATTTTCACTGAGCACTTAATTCATCTCATTCACCTCTCCTCCCTCCCACCTCAACCCGCACAGGGACTGGATTGTCATTCGTTTCCATTATTAGAAGTGCTCCTGTGCCTGAAGAATATGCTTTATCTTCAGCAATCATATGTTGCCACACTAAGTACATTGCACAAATATTTACGTGGAGAACACAAAACCTCCATGAGCACTGTCTTCTTTTCTAAAGGTGACCATTTCACTGTTTTAGTAAACAGAGTGTGTACATAATGGACATAGATTGAATATTTAAGTAGGTTAAATAACTGTGTTAGACACACAAGAAAAAAAAAAACCAAAACATAATTGTGATTCATATTTTACTGAAAATCAATTGTTTGAAAAGAAAGCAATAGTCTGGAAAGTAGCAGAAGAACTTGGATGCTCAGCTTCCATGCCCCCAATAAAAAGTGCATTCCTGGTATTTCAGATGTCAGTGTCCTAGCTCTCACCACTGCCTGTGACACCCATTTCATATAATATTGTTATTTCTGGACACCAAATGTCATCACCTTAACTGAACTATGCTAAGTTAAGTTAATGACACACTTACAAACAAGAGTTAGAGAACTACACTATCAATTTTCAATCAGGTTTTACCTTTGTATATTGGATAGGAGGGAACCATGTATCTGCATGGCAAAAGTTTTATCACTGGATTACAATGAAATTTAGATGTCTATATTTGATATACTCCTCTCCTTTTGAGATTTTTCTTTCAAACACTGGATATCATTTTAGAGAACGGGGGGGGGGGAGAAAGTAGCTCATTCTATGAGAAATTTGGCAAATTCAAATTCATCATTTTTATAAATATTTTCCTGCCAATTAGTCTTCATGCTTCTGTGGATGTTTGTGTCCATTTTAACCTCATGCTTTCACAGTTTGCATCACTATGTGATTCTGATCACAGACTTTGCTTGTAAACAAGGCCTGGAACTGTCAAGTTCTTTGATTCATCTGGGATTTTATCTAAGAGTCCATTTGCATGTGGATTGCTCAAATGTGTGTTACCTTTCCATGTAAACAATTGCTGGGCAAGGACATGAAGGTTTTCCACACCAGCGTTTTACTAATTTATCTTGTTCTGCACCAGTGTGGTGGATTACAGACTATGCTTGTGGACTCCTTAAGCAAGTGTTTATTAAACATCAGCACAGCTGAGCATGGATCTGCAATGCTGACAAACACATTAGCTTATTCAGCATCTTTAGCCTGTTAACTGATATATACACAGGAATCTGAAATGCAAGGTTTAAAACTGTCAGTCTTCCTCGTTTATTATAGACCACCAAAAGCCAGATGCCTAAGGACTTTTCAACAAAATTTTTTTCAATACTGTATTGATTTTGCAATAATCATACAGTTGATGGAACCAACACAGGCATGTCAGAAGATGCATGTCTAACAAATCATGCCATATATTTGCCAATAGGTAACACATCACCAGTCAGTTTTTAGAAAGCCTCCTATGTTATACAACTTCTTACACATAAACATTTATCCAGTTTAGGACCAATAAGCAACAATGCAGTACAAATTTATCTGCACTTCTAGCATTCATCTAGTGACCACAGAGTACTATACAAATAACAGGGGTTAAACAATGGCTCTTCACTAATTTTCTAAATGCTCAGAATAAAGAAAATGGAACATCACGGAGGCTGAAACAGGCAATCTGTTCACCTAGCTTGTCTTCTAACTACCTGAACTGGGAGCCTAGACTATCTAACAATGTCTCCAGAGAGCAATGAGAAATACCAAGGCTCTGCTCTCATTTTCTGCCTGAGCTGTTCTGGAGTTTTCCAGGGCACTCAAACTGTAGAAGGTGCCTCAACTCCTCACTCAGGCATCTTGGTCAGATGGAATTACTGTGCTAACACCATCAGTTGCGATGAAGTAATTTTCTTCTTACTGCTTAGATGTGTTTTGTGTTGCTATATGAACTGCTGGAGAGGAAAAGTAGAACTACAGCTCTGTTCTAACTTGTGTCTTCTGGAGCAGTACCCTGCACCAGTCTGCATCTCTGTATATGGGGCTCTATAGGCTCCTTGCTTTGTGCCTCCACTCATTTCAATTCATTGGCATACAGGCAGACACTATTTTTACAAATAATCTGTGATTTTATTTTCATTTTCTCTTTCTTGGGGATTTCTCTTTGTCCATTCTGTTCAGTTCTTCACTTTTACTGCTTCTAATTGATACCTGTGCTGTGCCACTCCTCCTTAAAATAGATGTAACAACCCCAAAATTGCATCTTCATTTCATTTGACCACAGTTACAAATATTTCTCCTTTTTCCCTGGTGTACATATACTGGGCTACCTGATGGATTGATTTTTTATCAGACCTTCCCCTCCAAACACATTAGCGTTAGATTTTGACAATTCATTCAGAACTTTCTTAATTGTTGCTGGGAAGAGGTAAGAACTCAAGTAAGAGGGAGATCATCAACTGTGGCTGCAGAAAATAGCTGCTGCCAGTCACAAACCTTTCGGCTGTATTTCTATAAACTTAATTCTCCAAGATAAATGCATTTTGATACAACCAAGGAAAGAATACTATAATAATACTCTTAACTTGGAAGTGAAGTTTGGTAACAGAATAGGAAGCCAAGCGGGACACAGCTGAAGGACTCTAGAGAAAAGTGAGATTGCATCGGTCCTCGACAACACGGCAACATCCGACATCCTGAAGGATGAGCACGTTTTGTTGTAACTACAGACCGGGATAAGTTCTGTGACTCACCGAGAAAACCAGCTCCGGTGCAGGCCAGTCCGCTCTGGGGAAGGGAATCGCCGCAAAACCGGAGAACTTCGTGGCACCCCTGGCAGCCGAGGAAAGCGGCTCGTCCGCGCTGGGTGCCGGCAGCCGGTGGGCGGGCTGCTGAGGCGGCCCGGGCGGAGCAGCACCGCCGGCGGCAGATCCGAACGAGGCGGAACCGCGCCGGCCGGCACCGGCCGACACCAACCCCCTTCAAAAGAGAAGCCCTTCGGGAGCGCGTGAGCGAACGATCAGCGGGTGGGTGTCACCCGGGGCCTGCCCGGGCAAACAGGGCGGGCATACAGGGCACAGCAGTCCTCAGGCGAGGACGCTCGCTCGCCGAGGCACCAGCTCCGCTGTGGTAAATATGCGCTGGGGAGTGGTGATCGCGACAAAAAAAGGGACGGCAAAGGGCTCCTTTTGGTTCTTTTTTTTTTTTTTGGCTCTTGCTGGGGCTTTTGGAAGCCGGGACTGCGGCTCGATTGCGCTGAGGGCGGGCAGCTTGTGGACGAAGGCTGAGGCGGCACGAGCAGAGCCGGCACCGGTGGCGGCAACTCCCTCAACGCCACCAAACGCTGCCTGGGCGGCGCGAGCGGCCAGGAGCACGGGCGTGTCAGGCAGCGCGTGGCGCGGCGGTTGGCGCGAGGGCAGGGCGCTGGAGCTCTGTGGCAGTCGGGGCAGCGGCTCCTTAGCTGCAGGGAGGGCACAGAAGTCTCCTGGTAGGGCCACAGCTGAAGGGAAGGGCTCTACCAAAATGGTGGGTACTCGCTCTGGGACTAAAACCACTGCTCCTTCCAAGAAAGTCCCAGTGACGTCTGGTACATCTACCCAGATGGAAGTGGTACTAGAGGAGACCTCAGTACAGGCAGTAGGCTGTAGTGGTCCCCCAAGCCCTACTCCTGGTGAAAAGGCTCCTGGTGAAAAGGTCAGTTCTTGCACAAGGTGTGCACAGGTTGCATGACCTGCCGGGTGGCAGTGTTACAAGAAACTGCTGAAAGGCTGTGCAGTATTGGCAGAGCTGAGATGGAGATAGATAAGCAGTTTCACAAGCATGTTCCCCTTTAGGGCACCACTACAAATGAAGCACCTCGGACACTGTGACCCACAGAAGCAAGACTCCAGTCTCCGCCTTCCACAATTGCAAGCACAAGGAGATATGAGACATTACTGCAAGGGTGCTGCAACTGATCAAAAGCACAGACTGCTATCCCGTTACTCTTCCATGTTGGCATGAATGACAAGCAAACCAGCAGCTGAGCAGAATCAAGGAGGACTGTGAAGCCTTCAGGATACAGGTAAAAAAAAAAAATGCTGCACAAGTTCTTTTTCTCAGCCTTACCAGCTGGAGGAAAGGGCGTAGCCAGAAATAGATGCCTAATGCACAGCATCTTGTGGCTTGTGTTGTCAAGAGGGCTTTGGTTTTTATGACAATGGGACAGTTTTCAGTGAGTATAGCCTGTTAGGGAGGGATAGGATACACCTGCCTGGAAAATGCAAGAGAATCCTTGGTAACAGGCTGGCCAGATTAGCATAATGAGTTTTAAACTGAAGGATTTGGAGCATGGGGTCCAAAATGGAAATGCTCATGTCAATGAATCCACCTGGGAAATAAGGCAGGCCAACCAGACTTTCCAAAAATGCTCCTTAGCTACCTCCAAAGACAAGAACCACGCTGAGGCTGTGTATGACTATGGTATATCCTCCCGCTTTGCTCCTGGAAAACCCACATGCTTGGCTACCTATCTGAAATGCCTATACACTGGCGTGCACAGTATTGGGTAACAAACAGGAATAACTAAGGATCTGTGTGTGGTCACAGGGCCATGATCTCATGGCAATTACTGAGCTGTGTTGGGATAGCTTGTACAGCTGGAATGCTGTCATGGACTGCTACTTACTGTTCAGGAAAGACAGGCCAGTAAGGCAGTGATGGAGTGTCTCTTTTACATAAAAGAGCACCTAGAATGCACCAAGCTCTGCCTAGGAGAGGATGAAGAACCTATTGAGAGTTTATGGGTAAGAGTTAAGAGACAGGCTAACATGGGTGACACTGTTGTGGGTGTTGTCTACAGGCCACCTAATCAGGATCAGGAGGTTGATGAGGCCTTTTACAGACAGCTGAAAGCAGTCTCATGATCACAGGTCCTGGTCCTTAAACTACCCTGATATATGCTGGAAAGTTAACACAGTTTAACAGACTCAGTCCAGGAGATTCCTGCAGTGCATTGAGGATAACTTTGTCATACAAGTGGCAGAACAACTGCTGGATCTTATGTTAGCAAAGAAGGACTTACTGGGGATGTGAAGGTTGGGGGAAACTTTCTCTGTAGTGTCCACAAGATGGTGGAGCTCAGTAGTTTGTGTGGAAGAAGTAAAGAAATAACTAGGATCACAACCCTGGACTTCAGAAGATCTAAGTTTAACCTCTTCAAAGAGCTACTTGGTGGAATACTATGGAACAGTACAAAACAATTTATTGTTTTTCCCTAGTAACAATCAACAAATTGTGCAGATAAAGTGTTTTGGAGTAGGCATTATTTTCTTACCAGCCACCTTAAGGCACAACTAGGTAACATCTATCAAGGGGAGGAAAGGAAAAGTGAGTAGCAAGAGGAGAAGATGGCGGGGGGGGGGAGAGAGTAATATAGAAAGTAAGATACACCACCCTTGGATCCAGTGACATCTCACAGGATCAGTCCAAATTTCAAGTTCTTTGGTGTGGGTGCACCCAGGTCAATATATTACTGTCCCTTTATACACTTGGGATGTGAGTGGCATCCTCAGTTTATATAGGAAGTGTAGAGAGGCGGTGCTAACTTGCATGAACTCCTTCTATTGTGGTGTCCACTATAGGCCTCTCCTTGATGCAGTTGCAGTGATTAGTGAAGAAATTAACTCGGGGAAAAGGCACCATCCTGCCTACCCAGAACTTTTCTTATGGTAACTTCTCTGCAAGGAGCCAGGGCCATTGAGAGCCATTGACACTTCATCCTGCCAGCCTGGCCTTGCTAACTCTCTGTTGAAGTCTTATCACTGCACAAGATTTGAGACATTGTGTGGTGTAAGAGCCCAACTATTAAAAGGCCAGAGTAGAAAAAAGAACATTTCTAGCAACATTGTAGGCAGTGATAACTTAAAATGCAATATTACAGTCACAAGGTTTCAGGGAAGGAGAAAAGATTTAAGAACAATAATGCCAAGGAAGGATTTGTGTGTGAATGGTATGGAAACAAAGTAAGCATTCCAAAGAAATGTGATGAACAGATAATACTGTCACCTTTAAATTGATGGTTTTATATTAATCTTAGTAGAATGTTTTAATGGCTAAGTGTGGCTGATTTGGGAGAAGCACTGAGATAAAACACCAGTAATGAAAAAACTAAGGTTGATGCCCTACTGAGGCACTGTTTTCTGTTTGGGTTTTGTTTGTTTGGGTTTTTTTTAACAGAAAACACCTTTTCACAGTACTAGTCTATGTAGACAGCTTCAGGCACTGTACGCAACTGAAAAGAACAAGGTTCTGCCTCCTTGTAGCTTCTATCAGTTTACAAACAGCTAATCTTAATAACAGTTATGTTCCTACCAATACAGAAATATCAAGGGTCTGAAATGCTTTCAAATAGAAGTACATGAGTCATATGTTTTTAACAAGCTAAATTATAGGTATGAAGCAGCTTTCTGTCCCTACTGATAGCCATTATTGTGCTTTCCGTTCACAGTATGTGTTTATCACAGACAATTATAGCGGACAAAGACAGAGTTTGTCTGAACAAACTCTGGAGATTCAACCCGCTCTGTTCTTTATAATGATAATAATGTATTTATTTCGGCAACCTATGGGCTTTTGACATAATTGCCAGTAGATGGAATATGCATTTGAGTTGCTGTGGGAACCTGGGCAAAGGTAAAGAGATGGAAAGTTCATTCAGATATACACCTTGATGAAATTTCAGCTTGCTAAGAGTCTTTGTTGTGAGAAGAATTTTATGGTTTTTGTTTGCAGAAATACAGCAGTATCTGTTGGAAGAAGTTTTTTTGGCAAAAGTAAATAGAAATACTCATTATTTCCTTTATCTCCTTCCATCCTTTATTGGTTTGTCACTTTATCTGACTGTAGAAAAAATTAAATACTGATGAAGGTTTTTATTTTTTGTCTGTGATCATCAGCCTCATCAAATAATGCCTTTTAAACATCTACTTGACTGCATGTGTGAATCTTGTCCTATGATGGCGCTCAAATTCCTTAAGTTGTGGCAATAACAGTAGCTAGAAGTTTGTCTTCATGTTTCATGACCCAAAAGTACAACAATGTAGTGAAATTTAATGAGGACGTGATTTGCAGGAAGATAGCAAGACCTGTCAGAGAGTAACTGGATGGATAAACTGGTGGTATGGTTACAGGAACACTTTAACATGTGTTTTAAGCCAGTCATCTCTAGATGTTGTGCTTTGCTTGGCTCCACTGATCATTTCCTTTTGGATGAAACCCAATGAGAACATGTTCCTCAGGGATGCACTGAATGTTCTCCAACTAGTAATGGTCATTTGGCTAACAGGGTCTAGCTACAGCAGAAGTGAAATAAATGTGCAGAAAATGAATGTAAGCTCCTCCACATTTACTGTTTCATTCAGTAAATCCATCCCTTTCTGGGTTGGGCTATCTGTTAATGCAGACTTAGCCTCTCTATTTTACAATGCATGGCCACAACACTGAATCCTTACTGGATTTTTAGAGTCCACCATACCATAATCCTCCAGTCCTTATGGGCCTTTGGTAACATGTCTGCCCTGGGAATATGAGACTACTGTAAACAAGAAGTATGTGTTTGAATTGTGCTACTACGAATATTCAGGGCAAATAGCTCTAAGGAAATAAGTTCTTTTCTTGTTTGCTCAGAAGTCTGAAACTCCTCTCCAAAGGAAATCTCCTCATACATACACAGGCAATCTACAGACAAGCCAGATTTCACTAACTATTGATCTGACCCCAAAGCATTCTGCTTAAAATTTTGTGTGAACAATCATTTTTATGCAGGAAAAGTTAAGAGTGAAACTACTACTGCTATCTGACTGTTTCATACGGGGAATCTTGACTTCATGATATTCAGGTTATGCTCCCCCAAAATAGTATAAAACAGTGTAAGAACTATTATTTTACTTAAAAAGCATTCATTTTCAGTATAATGTTAGGTCCCCAGAAATTAGTAATTTCTCTCACCATTTTTTAAAATTGATTAGCTCTTGGTTTGTTTATTTTAAATTATCTGTGCTATGACCTGTAATCACTAATTATTTCCTTGCAAAGCAAGGTAGACTTAAATGATTTTTTTCCTCCTGATTTAATAAATATCTGGAAAAATGTGAACTAATGCTTAAAAATCTCCAGATGAACATCAGCCGAAGTTACTCTATATGGGTAATGAGAGTTGGGAGGAGTGGTTTCATGCACGTCTGTCTCTTTCAGGGTCTTCTTTAAAGTGTTTTATACTGGGCTTTCTTATCTCACATGCAAAAAATATAGGAACATAATCAAATAATGAAAGTATTCACCTAACCAGATAAATTGGAAAATAATGTTTTGAATTGACATTATCTTGTTCATTGAAAAAAAAGACTGATTGCTATTTGTTTTTCTTCCCTGCATCTGTAGGAATGTTTGGTTAGTTTTATATGCAATATTTCAATCCATGTACACAGAAAACAAAGAAGACTCCTAAAACTAATAGTAAGGAATTAGGTATTTTAATGCAAAAGACTAACGCATGCACCTAGGATATCAATAGACCAGTTAGAATATCCTCTATTGCTCTAAAGGATATTCAGTTTTTCCTAGAACAGTTCAACCTGGTCTATCAAATATGCTAAAATAAGTTGCTCTGGATACCTCATAGTGATGTTCTCTGTCTTCGTATGAATTATTTAAGCATATTCTGAAACAGGAACCAGAAACCAGGCAAATGGCTTTGTCAAAGACTACAGGGTCACATACATTTCTCTTTTGGCTCAATGAATATTTAAATATTTTATAAGCAGTTGAATAGCTCCACATACAAAGACTGCAATTACAAAGTGAAACATCCATATTCTAATAATAAAATAACTTATACCAAGTGTTGCAACATCAACAAAAGATTGAAACCTTTTTCACTTGGAACAAATTAATATTTTGCAAACAGGTCCTTTCTTACATGTGAGAAATACCGACTCAAATATCTCAAATGGAAGGCAGTACTTTCACCTGGCAAAGGGTCTAATCATAGTAACGAAAGGCAACTGCTATTATTTCCTCATGCAACAGAATCTGTACATTGATTTCAAACCAATATACTTTGGTGAACTTTAACTTAAGTTACAAGTAGCTCTGAACAACTTAAATGTTAAGTAAACAGACAAAAGGAAACTAAAAAGAGAATGAAAATTATGCTATTCATTTTGATGGAAGCAAAAATAACCCATAAAATTTTACTACAATAATAAAAAAAGTTAAGTGTGTTCTCATAGCTTTCTTCTGCATTAAATATTATTATTCACCATTAAATACTTTCCTTTTAAAATCTAACATTTTTGAAGCACTACATTCAGGTACTAATAGCACAGAGATACCTAGGCACCTGTCTTTGGAAATAAACTTCCATGCAAGATGCTCAGTTATCTTTCTTCTAGTGAAATCTTTCTTACTATATTAAATTACAACAAAGTTTCACTGGGCGAGATTTTTCAGTTTAAGGTTTTGTTCTGATAAAACAACAGGCTTAGTAACAAAGACTTATTAGCAGTTAGCTCTTTCAGTAATGTGTTTCCTAAATAAGAACATCTGTTTTGCAGTCACTCTCTACTTGCAGGGTAAAGTGCAGTAGTTTAATTTCTAAATTCCTAATTATTTTAAGAATTTTCATATGTTTCTGTGCAAGGGTTGATAAACTGATTTTCCTAATCTCCTAGGAAAGGCCATAGCAATTCTATCTTTCCCACTTAGGATGGACTGGACAGTGTTAAGCAAAAGTTGTTGCTAACATCCTGCTTAAATGTAAATAAGAGTAATATTGCCTTGTGTGTAATTTAATTTGAAACTTTTTACATAACAAGAAAATTGTGTATGGAAGTCTTTCAGTAGATGGCAGGGTGCTGATAACGTTTCCCAAAGGGATTATTTGGGTTTGCATCCAAGAGTAAGGGAAAGCTTCTTGGAAGAACACCATGCTTGTATTGTCAAAATGCCAATCAAACTTCCATCTACATTTCTCCCTGTGTAGCTGGTCACTTTGTATCTTGTTAAGTGTGACAGAGCATGGATAACAGCAATATAATGAGGGCTGGCTTCAAACTTTACAGGAATGACATCAGTAGTCTGGAAAAAGCTAACGGTATATCAAGTATTGTGAGCATCCCTCTGATTGATAGGGTATGTGCTTCTGTTAGCAGTGACATTGCCTGTCTTTGGAACCTTCTTGCTCCTACACAGTCAGTTCTGGTCCTCTATAGGTAACAGAGTAGGAAGGTGCTCCCCTTTGAAGAGTCACTTTTTTTTTTTTTTTAGGTAAGAAATACTCCAAAATTGCTGATACCCAGTGTGATTTGTTAGTTTTTCAGTTTGTATAGTTTATACTAAAAAATGGCTGAGATTTTGTAATTTATCTTGATTTTTAAGGTTCTTCATTCACCAATGAGTTTTCAGCTGGGTCTTTTATTATCAACAGTTTTACTGATTTAGCCTCATGTATATAATTCAGTCAGAGTGTTTTGTTTTCTTTAAATTGCTGAGAGTTAAAAGAAGAGTTGGAGTTGTGTAGTTCTCTGATGTAATGTCATAGGAGTTCCTGTATTACATGACTTACAATGTTACAGAAAATTACTTCTGCTTTACAAATGCTCATCTTCCTCAGAAAAAGTATAAGTTATTGCAACTAAAATGACAGACATCTGTTCTCTTTACAGAATAAATAAAAGTGATATGCCTATTATGTGTGGAATATAGCATTGCATCAGGAAAACCAATCAGATTATCTCAGAACAATCAGTGTTTATCTGTCAGCCACTGATTTACAAAAAACATGTCACATAATAATACATTTGTACCTTCAAAGACCACATGACTGTGGTTCTGTGCTAGATAAACCTTTGTATTACCGATATTTCTATATCATTTAGAAAACATTCTTTGCATTGGTAAGAACTGCCTAGCTCACTCATGCTTCTTAGAGTGGTGTATTGACTTTGGCCCCAGGCTCACGTCCTAGGCACTGTCAGATCCTCTCCAGTTATGCACAGAATACTTTTGTAAGCTTTGAAACCCCCAAAACTATCAGTTAACAAAAATATTGACAGAGTCTTAACTAGAGCATCCTAAACATGCTGCTGTGGCAATAACTGTTCTCTTCCAGAGGGAGAAATCAAGAATTGGATACCATTAGGATGGCTTTTATTTATTTACTAGCAGGAGAACTGTTATAATTAAAAATGAGAAAATGGGTTTAACGGCCAATGTGTGCAAAAAATTCATGAAAATAGCACACAGAGGATTTATTCTTCTGGACTGAAAATTGAGAGGCAGGGGGCAAGGTTAAGTCAAATGGAATGATATGCAATAGCCAGAGCCTGCCTGTCTCTGTGTTGTCATGGCATACTCAAGCATTTCTATATGCTAATTCACTTTTTCCCCCCCTCTGTTCTGATTTTTATCCACTCACACTTTATGTCTGCATTTGTCTAACTTTTTCTTCATATTTTCAGTTTTTAATGTGACGTTTGCTTTTGTGAAGGGTGTCACATACCTATCATTTGAAGCCTGTCTAACTTGTAAAGCTTAGACAATGGCTGATACCACCTTGCTGTCCCGAAAGATATAGGTGTGTCAAAAGAATAGTTTCATCTCCAAACCCAGGTACCCTTTAGTCTTTCTGAAATGGTTGCCAAAAGTCCAAACAGTGATGGAGAATTTTATGACATTTGTCTACTTTGTATTTTACACACATAACTTTCTCTGTTTATTTTTAACAAGAAGAAATAATAATAATAACCCTGCAACAATCTATTTAACTATCAACTCTTTGAAGCTTCAATTTTAATTAAACGGAAGCCTGTTTAGCAAAGTGTAGTCCTGTTTTAATGAATAATTGCTACTTATTTCTCACTTCATTCTTTTCCATCCTCTCTTATTTTTAACAACACAAAGGAAAAAATAGTTCCACCTATTGTCATTCCTCGTGCTGAATTTTTTTCAAGTACATTATCCAATTGCAATTCTATTAATTTTGACCCTGAACAGTACTAACTCTTTTGGACTATGCAGTACTATGTATTTTTAAGGTATCTTCCATTCTAACTGAATGCATAATCAGAATGAGCAGCACTCTTATTGTAGCTTTTTAACCAAACCCATCCTGTGAATTGTCTGCAAACAAGAACAGCAAATTCCTATTTTAACAGACGCATTTTAAATTACAATACGGCAAAAATGACAAAGAAAATGAAGTCTTCACGAGAGATTGCAGTGTGAGCTTTTTCCTGCTGTCACACTGCACCAATTCTAAAAACAAAACAGCAGCAGGTTCTGTAGACACAGTCTTAGATAATTGCGTGCATAGTTCATGGAGAAATCAAGCTAAAATCCGAACAAAACTTTAGCAATATAAAAAAATCCCACTGCGTTCAGTCCACTACTGAATTGCTGGGCAGCAGGACAGAATAAAGACTGCAGAGTATATTTATAATAAAATACTGACTTTTTAGTTAGGTGCAGTTTAAGAAGGCAGAATACGTTACAGAGATAATTTTTTTGTAATGAACTAAGGCATTTAGGAACTTGCCTTCTAAGTCAGTGCAGAGGTTATCTCCAGCCTATATGAGAACACTGGTTTAGTGTGGCCATAGAAGGAAAATTTTATGTACATAACATTATCAAAAAAAGTTTTTTCAGTCTCCCAGCAAAATAAGCAATGAGTGACTAATCAAGGTCCCTCTGCACCAGCAAAAATTTTGGTCTACTACTGCTGTTCCAACATTAAGTGTAGAAATTGTTGTGCTTTAGGGCACAAGTCAGTTATTAAGCCTGGCAACACAGTTGGTTTCAACAGTGTTGACAGGTCTAGTTCTAACTGAAATATGAAATCTTGCAAAAATCAACATGTTTAAAGAGTTAGGTCAATTAATTGGGATTTTATTTCAAAAGAAAACTGGATAGGAGTCTGAAAATGTTGGTACAAGGCAGTTATGCATTCAGAATATTATATTTTTTCCTGCATCCATCTTTTTGTGATCTTAGTGCATCAAAACTCCTTTTCCTTCATCAATTCAAGCTTTTACCATTGTATTCAGGTATTTTAGGTGAACATAAACATATCACAAACAATAAATAATTTTATGTATGCCTATACTGGAAATTCTCTGCAATCTCTTACAAATCTTTTAGAGCTGGCTTGAAGTGGAAACTGAATTGCATCAGAAATATCCTGCCTTATATTCAAAAAAGGTATTAGTGGCAGTACTTCTGTAGCTCCCTTTTTCCTATTGTGTTCAGTGGGATAAACCAGCAGATTTTTTCCATTTGCTTTGCATTCTACTCCAGTTAAGACTGAAGTTGTATTGTATTTATCTTCAGTTCATGTTCATAATAATTAATTACCTGGTCAGGGTTAGAAAATGCCATTTTGAATACTAGAAAATATTAAATAACAGTGGCTAGAACTTCCTCCAGGAAATTATTTGGCTCTCTTTTTCAGCCCTCACATGCTCTCATTCCCCATCCAGTACCATAGCTTCTTTCCAGTTCTCTTGATCTGGAAAATGGGGTTTAAGACCTTCAAATAATTTACAGCCCTGCACAAGCTCTTCAGCAGACATACAAAGAAGGGCAGGAAGAGAAAAGAGAAAGCACTGTACCACTGTACACTTTTGTTATTTTTTGCAGTTATGATTGAAGAAACACACCAAAGCAATGGTTCAGGTACAGTTCAGTTTTTTCACCAAAAGCTTAAGATCTAATTTGGGTTCAGCATGAATGAATTCCTGATTCCATCTCTTCTTCAACCAGTATTTCACATGTCTTCTTTTTAAGTTAATTAAATCTCATCCTTTCTTCTTCTTTAGAAAAAAAACAAAAATAATAAAAAATTATTTCCCGAGCAGGTTCTGCTGCAGTTTTTTTCTTTGATTTCTTGTGGACAAGAAAGGGAAAACCAAACTGGTTAGCACTCTAACAGATCTCCAGAACTGGACAGGTTTCATTAGTGCTGGAATTTAATTTGTTTTCAAACTTCAGTCAGTGCTACAGGCATTAATGTGACATCTGAATTAACTCAATAAAAGAACCAAAAACTGCAATAGAGGTAAAAAAAACCTTAGTTGAATTTTAGAGCTATTTTATTGTCAAGTAATGCATCATATCAACATGGCTTCTTTTTCTTCAAATCGGTGGTGGTGGTGAAACTTACTTTTGCTTGCTGCCAACATCACCTGTAAAAAACCCGTGTGTTTACTGTTGTGAATCACTGCCAAACTGTGTTTTGTTTACTAAAGCAATCAGTTTTACAAAACAGGAAAAAAAATGTTTTTGTTTGTTCACCTCTTACAGTCAGTCTATTGAAATGATCTTGCAAAAGGGCATATGAAAAGCTAGTATTATTATGCAAAGGAGCTAGAGAATTCTTATTACCTATGAGGGATTTTTTGCTTTGTTTGAAACTTAAACCCCAGGAGTTTTTGGCTGGAGAGCAAGAGCTCAGCAAGTGGACTCATGACATTCTCAAGAGACCAGTGAATCTCTTGAGCCACAAGGCATTGTGTTTATGGGGGACAGTACTGTCTTTTCCCTTCTTCTCATGAAGCGTCAAGCTTTGCAGTTCTCACCCAATGTGATGCTAATAAAAAATAATCAATGTCAGTATTGTTATTTTCCAAGTCTTCCAAAATCCATAGTTACTAAAACCCCTCTAGTTACCTGCGGTTGTGGTGTGCTTCCATAGAGGACTTTGCATGGTTTTGCCCTAAGAAATTTGTGGTCCTGAACATTGTGTCCAAGGCTTGAATGGATTTAGGAAAATGAATAGTTTTGTTAACAGTGCGAATGCCAAACAGCATGTCCATGAATAAAACACTGGATACTATGCCAGGAGACTTCCAGCCATGCTTGTACATGACACCAGCCCTTCTCACTAGAAAATAGCAGTGTTTTGGGAGAAGTCTCCAGCATCAAGAGCTATTTCACAAGGATCAAAGTAAGGGTGACATCTCCACTGGTTTTCCACTTAAAGGAGTTATTCCTGACAACACTATCAATTAATGGTATTCATATGTTAAATACTCAGGAGTAAGTTTGCATTTTCCAGTAAAGTCAGGGATATGCTTGATGAGTTCATTAGCTGAAGATTTCTGTAGCTTACTGTCAGTGAAAGGAAAAAAACATTAAAGTCTTCACTAAGCCTATTTCTTTATCTGCAGTAAGTTGTGTCCCATGACCATTTAATTTGATTATTGCTATCTGTACTGGGACAATGATTCATGCTATTATAAGTTGAATTTACACTGATTTCATTAAAAGTCTCTTGCTTATCCATCAGCATTTTCTCTGGGCCTTTGGGAGTTGAAAAGCACTGGTTGGGATTCCTGGGTGAGTATTCAGCTTCAGAGTTACTTAGAGACACTTAACTGAGATTTTTACAGCCTCAATTCTAATGCTGCCTAACCTTTCAATTCATATCACTTCTTAACATGGTCGTTCATAGAAACACAAGATACAGTTTGTGGGAAATGATACTGAAGCTACTAGAGGAACTGTAAGGCAATAAAAGGGAATTTCTAAACATTTACACCATCCCAATGTCCTTACAAAGTCCATTTTAAAAATCAACATGTGTTATGTCTACACAATGGACTCAGTCTGGCTATTTGCTCTACCTGCCACCCAGTTCTGTCTCAAGATGAACTTCAGACAGATACTGTGGCTTCCTCCATTCATCTTCCTGCCTCCTGTTTTTTGAGAAAGGGTAATGCAGACTTGTGGCCGAGATGGGAGTTGTGATATGATCTGTTTAGATCTTCAGCCTGAAATGTTAGGGATTAGAATTTTGGGAAGCACTGAAGAATGTCTCCCTTCATAGTTCAACTGTAGCCTCAGGTTCCAAGGACCTAAATTAGTTTTTTGTTTTCTGTAAGATTAGTCTTTTAAATAGTAATAGAGATGCACAATGTAGAGAAGCAAGCAGAGATTCTAGATTGAGTTCTGAAAGAAACATTATTATATTAGCACTGAAATTCCTTAGCAGGGTATTAGCAGGAGCTACCAGTGATAATACTAGCTTGGGTGAAGCAACTGCTGCTGCAGGAATACTGCTTCTGATCTCTGCCCTTTTGTGGACTGGTAGAGTTGTAGTGCAGACACTGCAAACTGTAACTATAGGATATTTGAGACTGTTATCCTCTATTTTACTTTGATAACCAGTGCACCCAAATATTTTATCTGTGTATTCTTTCTGCTCTATGCCTCTTTTCATGGCAGTGTTATTCACGTGTTGCTAGGACCCTCCTGGTATGTTGGCAAAAGGAGGGAGAAAATTCACAGCTGAGTCTAACTTATACAAAGACCTTTTAAGGCTGAATCTGAGTCACTAGACAGAAATGTATTTACTAAACTGGGACCAAGAGGATATGTTTGAAGTGTCCTGAAATAGAAACCTTGACCCCTTGGAAAGGCAGGTGGCTTCTCAAATACAAGCATCCTTAGTCATCAGAAAGTTTAAAGGAAGCAAGAGAAGGCAGAAATGCCTGAACATTGTTGGGGGGGGCATTATGTCTACACATGGAATGGAGGAACACCTTTCAGGCACAGAGACAAGTCATCAGGCTCAAAAAGAAAAGTAGAGATTATTTGGACCTGATACAGAAAATTCAAATCCACAGTAAAGTTCACAGGCTAAATTTAGGACACCTTGAAAAAATCAAAGGCTTATTAACTCCTTAATCATTACAATTCTTCCTTTTGCTACAGCCTTGGACTGATAGCCTTGTTAATACTTGGCTCTCTGTTCCACTGAAAGGCTTTATATGGAAATAGAACTACTTTACTGCCAAATTTCATTGCATCTTCTTCTGAAGAATACAATCCCGTGGCTACAGCAGAGAGGGATGTGACCAATTTTTGTCTCTTTAGCAGAGCCTGTTGCAGTTGGACAAAGGGTAATGGTTTTAAACTAAACCAATGTAGATTTAGATTAGATATAAGGAAGAATTTTTTTAATAGGTGTGTGGTGAAACACTGGAACAGGTTGCCCAGAGAGGTGATAGAAGCACCATCTCTGGAAACATTCAGGGTCAGGTTTTATGGGGCTCTGAGCAACCTTGTCAAGTTAAAGACCTCCCTGCTCACTGCAAGCGGGTTGGACTAGATGACCTTTAAAGGTGCCTTCCAAACCAAACCATTCTGCGATTCTATGGCCATTCCTGTTCTGTGCAGGATGAAATCCTACTGCTGTAAAATGGAATGGTTGATTTGATAGTGGTTTGGCATATAGAAGTTTCTGAAATTCTGGAGAACGATCTTGCATCCAAAAAGAATGGTGGGGACTGACCAACTTCATCTAGAAGACAAAAGGACAGGATGTGTGGTTTCCTAATAGTTTATTATTAAAGCAAAGAATTTAAAAAGACAAGGGTCATGGTAGAGATTTGGGAATCAGACAGCTTTATCTTAAACTTCACTAAACTTGAAATCAAGAATAGACACAGAATACTTAAAATACAAACAAATACACTCACATTTTTGTATAAAATCCTATCTGAAAATGAAAGCGATAATGCAATTAAATTTTCATAGAAGTCTATTATGTGAATTGTAACCAGTATAATATATACAAAACATGATGTCTCAAACAAAAAGCAATAAAGTTGCCAAACAAAACAATGAATTTCATAAATACCCTGCATTATAAATTTGTTGAATGCAACAAATCAATATATTTCATTGTTCATCAAAACACCTAAGAGCTGCAGAACATTATGTACATAATTCAGTATAGCCCCCATAAACGTAATAGATTATTTTCCTTGCATGTTTGCATTTACTTGAAATTGAATTGTTTGTGATGTTTAGAAAAAAGGTGAAAAATCCCCCAATAAACAAAGGAATATGTTTATCTATTCTGATGTGATTTGAAACATACATACACTTAAAATGTCTGGTTTGTACTCGGGATGTATCTGATTTGAAACAACTCTTTCACATAAAGAGGAAATTAAAGAGCAGATTGCTAAATGGGTTATAAACATGATTTCACTCAGGCTTGCTAATATGTCAGGCTGAAAGCCGACACTCTCCCTTACTTAAAATTATTCTAAACAGTGCATGTCAAATATTTTAGACATTATTGAAAATGGCTGTCACAGAAAATGTAAAAGGACCCCGCATATATTTGGCATGGTCTTATTGTCTGAGTGTGTGAATCTCCACACTGACACAAAATTGCTACCCTGTCAGCATGTAAAAGGACGGATCATTTAATCTCTTTAGTGATGAAGTTTCAAATCCACAAAGCACAAGCTATCAGTCCTTTGAGATGATTATGATGCCTCGAACCTGACAGCTTGCAATGACAGCTTTCACAAATTCCGGAAATCAAATTGCTTCTGCATGGAACAGAGGAAGGCAGGTGTGTGCAAAACAGAAACGGACGAGGCTAAACATGAGGAGAGTGTGATCTTTATGTTCGGTGTAATTGTTAAAAGTTATACCAGGGAAAAATGATAGATTTTGATTTTGAACCTCTTCATGATATACACAGATGAGGGCACCAATAACCCATATGGGTAAAAGGTTTGCCAGGAAAGGAATATCAAGATAAACAGATGGCTGTACCATTGCCATATGGCTCCTCGGAAATTGGACGACGCTATGGCATCTTGCCACAGGATAGATCTAGTGTTACCTCTGTGCCAATATTTTAAGCAATGCAAGGAATGAATACATAACTATCTGCAATTAGCTGTGTTATGTAAATATAAAAAAATAATAACTGTTTTATGGGAAGTTTTGTAGACTGACATGTTTCGAAAATGCAGATAGCAGTTCACTGGAAAATTATTCACTTCAGCTCTTTATTTTTTGTACTTTCTTTACTCAGGAAAATGTGTTAAATAAACTAAGTTGCTGTGCTGATGAGGCTTAATTTCACAGTTTATCTCCCTGTACAGAACAAAGAAATCCTCTCTAAACACTTGCAGTGTTTGCAGTGCTAAAAAAGCAGAGGAAAGCAGAAGTAAACTACAGACCACTTGAAATAAGGACAGTAATTCTAAAACTCAGCTCAGCTGGGTATCTGCATACATAACTGAATTATTCAAATATGACCTTGTACCCAAGGTTAAAGGTTTGTTGTTCTTGTAAAGTGAGTACTTAATAGGACTTTCTTAAGGTTCAGACACTGTTGGTTGACATATCAGAGGTGTCACTGCTTTGTCATTTAAGCTGTATTTACCAGGTTTTTGCACTGGTTCAGACATCCCTTTAGTTCCAGTTCAGACCAGTATTTTTTTTAAAAGAGCAAATGAAAGCATACCATGAGGCACAGAACTGCCACAGAGGATAACACAGAGGGTATTCCACTTCATCGAAATATTAATTTGGCTTCACATCTTATAATAGCAATAACAGGGCTTTCAAAAAAAAAGTTTAGTCAAGAGTGCATGATTTATAGCTATTGAATTATTGGTATACTTAAATCCCAAGCACAAAGCTTAAATTTTTGTTTAGAAATTACACTCTCTGGGCAGATCAGGGTGCAAGCTTGACTTACAAGGACTCTAGTGACTCACAGAAATCTTTGCAGTAAACAGTACCTAATATTCCATATCATCAGCATGTCTTTAGAGCACAAAACAGCAAGGAGAGACAAAAGAAAAAGTCCAGTAGTTCAGAAAAAAAATAAAATCACCTCATTCTTCAGTGTTATTTCCTCCAGCATTTCAGCTAGGAGTTATTCCTGACCACTGCCTCTTACTGTTTGAATTTCCCTGTTCTAGATGTACTCAAAGCATCTTATCTTATTCTTTTAGCTAAACTTAGCACTCAACCTGATTCCCTCTGTTTTCAAATCTTTGCCCATAAACCATAATCATAAAATCACATTGCAGGAGAAGTAACCAGAAGACAGGTTCCACAATTAATTTGCATGCTGCCAGCCATGACTATTTATTTGTTTGTTTGTCTGTTTGTTTATTTATTTTCAGAAGGAAATAGGGAGCAACTAGGAAAAAAAACCTACAAAGTGGTAATATCCTAGAGGAAATTATTGTTGACCTTCAAAGATGGCTAGCACTTCTACACAACTTCTGTTACATGCTATACTGCCATCAATTGCCTTCACAGAACTTTGGAGAATCCCTACAGACATCTCCTTTTAAAAAGCCATGAGGTTTTCCGAGGATCTGTGCATACTTCTGAGTTTTGATCACTTGAGCTTCTCAGTGGCCACAGAGTTGTAAAGCCTGCAGTACAGGCCTTTTTCTTTCACTCTTCATTTCCCTGCAGTATTGTAGGCTTCAGGGGAAATTCCAGCCATATCTTTGAAGCATGGAAACAGTTGAGCTACTATAGAAAGCTCTATGTGTTTTTTTTCACTCAGAGAAATGTTTCTGAGTGCACTTGCAATCTTCTGTTCAACAGGCCCCGCATCCCAACCCACACTGCATTCAAAAACTGTATCTACTGCAGAATATTCAGAAGAACAACCAATATTTCACTTTTTTATTGTCATTGACACTGATATACCAAGGGATTTGACAGAGAAATAGTAAGTTGACCACATCTTTTGGCATGAATGACAACATACCTTCAAAACCAGCTTGTTCTCCCACCTAATTATTATTACTGTGATTCACTGTTAAATTCCATTTCTATAATACTCTATTCAGCTATATTCAGCAGATTAGTTCTGCTAGGTTGACTCAACAACAGTTCTTGGTCACAGTCTTTTAACACCCTGTTCAAGGGAAGCAGAAATAGGAGGGAAAAGAAAGAAGGCAGAAAATGAGGAGAGGATTGAGGAAAGGAATAAACTTGTAGGGGACTTAAAATAGTTGATTATCATTACTTTTCTATTCAGTACATTCAGGACAGTGTCCTCTTAAATGAAAATATCCTAGGCACTACAAAAATCATCTTTTGAAAAAAGCTGTTGCATTTAGTGGCTAATACATGGGGATCTGTAAGGATCTAGTTGCAATTTTCACCAGAATTCTCTCCACTTTAGGCCTGGGAGGAAAAAACCAAAAATAGTTACATTGATAACATCATCTGTTTACTTTGTGGGAATCCAATCTCACTTCTCCCCACATATTTTCTTTTAAAATTATTTTTTTACATGACACATTTCCTTGAGGTATTTTGCTTATAGTGAGCTAACCATTTCCTAGTTTTAGCTAGAAGGGTTTTCACTGGTGTTGCTGATGTATTTGTGAGCCATTCTGCGGTGCTGTCCTCTGCAAACTGCTCAAGATTCAGATGTTATTTTACTACTTAATCGGAAAATTACCTCTAGGATGATGTTAGTTAGAATACTGAGTATCATTTCAATCCCCTATTTGAAGCAACTATTAGACTGGACAAGAAAATAGACATTATTAGCAATTTTAGGGAATAGAGAGGTACTTTTCTGTGAATAAGTAAATCTGGTTATGTATCATAGAGAAATGAAGGCTAGAAGGAAACAAAATTTCTTCCTGTAACTATACTGGAAGGAAAGTAAGAGAAAACCTGTTTAACTAAAGGACAATGTTAGCACAATAATTGGTTAAAATTGACTGTTGAATGCTTTCTATCTAGCAGTAAGAACATTTCAGCCCTAAAATAGATTGCGTATGGTGCTTAGGGAAATGTCTTACTGCAGGCATTAAAGAACAGGCTAGACAAATGTTTTTGAGCACTGTGATCCACACAACATGGGGAAAGACTAGATAACTAGGCAACCTCAAAAGCTTACTTCCAGACTTATTTCTATAATATGATTTTGTACAAGAACAGAGGATTGCATCAAATGTAGTGGTCAAGAGATTGCTTCCAGAATTGCACTTTTATTGTTAAGACAAATCAAAACCCCCAGGATACTTTTTATCTGTCAGAGGACTCTATCTTTTGATAATATTTTTAGGTCTGCTACCAGGAATGGGTATTTGCATATACATTACTAATGGGAAAGTTTTTTGGAAAGTTCACAACTCCCAAAAGGAATTTTGCTCAGCATCTGCATGAAAGGGGCTGCCTTAAAAGTGCTTTTTGGTGGGTAGGTTACAGGAAAAAGAAAAATTAATCACATGAAAGCTTGAAAAAGACACAAAAAATATTCTTCAGGAAGCTGTGTCCTTTTCTAAACAAGAGTCATTTCATACATTGCTTCAGGATTTTGTAGGACCAAAAATTCTTAGATAAAATATCTTAAATATCAATTTAATGACAGTATTTATCTGCTTTATTTTCTAGAAGCTTTTGTATACACTATTAAGATAAATTTTCTTGACAATACAAATTCTATTTTTACAGTTCTTTAAAGTTATCTTGCTTTTTATTTTGGTGTGGTAGTATTTATTTGGTTGTGGTAGCACTATAAACCTAATAAAAATCAGAATCTGGCTTCAATGGATTGTGTTGGGCAAAATAATGGTTCCTTCATACGCTTGGCTGTCTTTGTGCTCTTAACTTCAGGATTCTCATCTCAACTCATGCCAAAACTCCTGAAGTCTGTATCTCCTAAAGTCCACTTTTGCCTTGTATGAGGAGGTAATAATTTTTATAGCACAGTTCACAGATCAATTGACTTTAGAAAGTATAATTAACACCCATCGTGTAGAAAGAAGGTATCGCAGAAATTGAAAATGTTCTGTGGAGATGTTTTCTTTTCATTATTTTCTTCACTTGTCTGAAATAGGGACTTGCCCTCTGTAACTGAACCCAGGGAAACTGGCAGTAATGTCCTACTAGAACATAACCAGCTGTGGATAAATGAAATCCCCAATTGCAGCAACTCTCAGTTAAACCAGAAGCAGCATGAGGATTCTTGAGATGTAGAAAGCTTTGCTATAGTGCCTAAGGACAGAGTTTCAGGATACCTTGGGCTTTCAAAAAGAGAGTACATTGTATTAGAAATTGGTTGGGGTTTTTTTGTTTGGATTTCAGCTTACACTATAAAATTCTCTAGGTATTTAAAGGAAACTTCTTTTCATGCTTTGGTTTTTTTTTTTTTCCCACTTCTGACAAATGTTTAAAGATTAGTTAAGCATCTGTTTTCTTCTTTATTTGAAGTAACTTTTCCTTTTAAACAGCTGTTTAGCCTATGATAATATTCTTGCTCCTGGGAAAGCAGTTCACCTTTGTTGCAAGTTTCCAATACCTTTAATATGGGTTTTTTTTAAGAAGCCTCTAAATGAATAGCTTCTGCTGAATTTTCTACTACATATTTGCGTCTGTGTGACTGTTTCTTATTCTCTGGTATAATAGCACCATTCTTCTTCTTATGCCGTTAAGCACAACTAGAGCTATGCCACTGACCAGCCTATTGTTTGAAGGAAGATAAGAAGATATGAGATATAAAAGGAGTGGCAAAATCATTCTGTCTTCGCTTTTTCCCATTTGCCTGTTCTTCGTTGTTTAAGTTCCTGGGTTTCTTCCAGAAAAAGAAAGGTCATACTATATTATCAAATGCAAGAGAAGGCAGAAGGCTAGTTTTCCTCAGCTATCACTTGAAGATGCAATGGAGAGATTGTCAAAGCCTCGGGAGTTAAACAATAAGTCCTCCAGAGCCTTAGAGAAAACACTGTAATGAAGGAAGCAGTCATTACTAAGCTTACAGTGCTCTCACTGCTTTTGTATTAATTAGATTTTTTGTTTTAGTGAAATACATATTTTTTAAAAGCAGCTTTAATAATTTCTAATGAAAACAAATCACTCAAGATAAGCTTCAGCTGCTACTTCAGTACTATCCTGTAATATAGATCATAGGTACTGGAAAAGTGTTTTGTCTCTCACTTCTTCAGGAAAATGTTATTTATGGGAACAAATGTTTTAGCTCAAAGATTCAAGAAGATAAAAAACCCTCTCTACTGCAAGAAAGCGAATAGCAAGAAATTTAGATTTAGGCAAAGGCTGAGAGATCTGTTACTTTTTTATTATTATTATTTTGAGCTGTAGATGAGAACAATGATTTACAGTAGTTGGGTTTTTTTGGTTTTAAAAAGAATCAATGTGTTGATTATATCCATTTCTGAATGTCTGTCTGCAGCGTCTCCCCACAAACACTTCTTTAGGAAAAAGTTGCTGAATAGTTGGAAAACCGACTTGAGAGTGACAATGTGCGACCATCTTTTAGAATATGGTGATGAAACACTACACGAGCTGCAGCCTAAGGTTCCAGTTTCAGCTCTATTTCACAACAGCTTCCATTTTCCTGCTTTACACTTGAGAAAATTGTGTGTCTTAAGTCATTCATGTTCTCTATCTTTGCAATCTTTATTTAATTTTTGTGTGGGCACTGGGACCCTGAGGAGTCAGAGGGCAGCTGTTATTCCCCCCATTCCCTACCACAACCCATATAACAAGGACACAGGAAGTTTGGTGGGGAGGCTTTTTGTTTCCAGGGCTCTGGGAGCTGTGAGGGCATCTCAGCAGGGCTGGGCCTGGCCTCACATACACTGCGCAATCCATCGCCATCCCAGAGTGGGTTTGGTATGGAGTTCTGTATCCTTCTGCCATTAATACTCTTTTCTTGTGTTCGCTTACTGTTTTTTAATTTATTTTTTTGTTTTATTTTATGTTTATTAAATTTTTTATAGTCTTGACTTCCAGTCTTGGATGATGAGGCAGTTTTCTCTATTCCCCTTTTTATTCTCCTCTGGTAGGGAGGGCGAAGGGTTAATACAGAGAACTCCTGCTCTGTGTTCGTGTGGGCTTGCCCTGAGCCTTAAATGGACACACACATGCATCATTTGTAGGCTTGCTAGGGTATTCTTACTGGAGGTGTTGCAAGAACCTTAACTTCAGTTTTTGACTGTTTTGGAACTGGAAATCCATACTTTAAGATATTTTGGACAAAGTAACTTCAGTGGAAATGTCAGTTTTCTTTTGGTACTCTTTTTTTTAAGTGTAAGACTTCAACTAGCCTCAGGGTAGTATATCAGACACCTCAGATAACTTTTTTATTTTCC
Organism: Actenoides lindsayi; assembly: GCA_025331215.1. NCBI lineage: Eukaryota > Metazoa > Chordata > Aves > Coraciiformes > Alcedinidae > Actenoides > Actenoides lindsayi. Next base: position 9,377 of record WTSP01019131.1, on the reverse strand, counting down.
TGTGACACTACAGAGGTTATTTAGTGGTGAGGGCTAATGGTAAAAGACACCTGTCTCCTTTTGCGTCTTCTCTCACTAATTCTTTTCAGCTATACAGTCATAGTGATTAAGACTTCGCGGGTGAGATTTTCAGAAATGTTCAGTGTTAGCTATCTGCTGCCTCATGAAAGAAATGGCTTTTGGCAGCAGAGATGGAATGAGAGTGAGCGCTTGTATCCCTTTGTATGAACTCCAGTACTCCAGTTTACCCAAACCCGATCTGCAACAAAACAATCCCCTAACTCCAGCACCACTTAGATGAAGGCAGGTGCTGCAGTCACTGATAACCAACCTTCACACACTGTGTTCAAAATGATGGGTTTTTTCTCCCCGTGAGGAAGGCATCCACATCTGAATTTTCAAGTACTGTTATTATCCACTTCAAAAAAATAAACAGTTTGTCACAAAATTACAAAAAAAAAGGCAGCCTTAGTTTCCATGACAAAGTGGAGCTGATACACTTTTGAAAGGTCACAGGCAGTAGGACAAACCTTAGTTGACATGTACTCTGGAAAGCCTTCCAGTTGTGCAATTGCTGAAAAGAATAATCTTCTAATAATGCATACCAGAAGGCTATTGTCAGTAGTTAGTTAGGTCTTTCTGAATTCCTCCTGATTACTTTTGGTGAGTGGGTTAATGTTTACCTAAAGGAATTAGCAAACCTAAAAAACCCTTCATCCTCTTCTAATTAGAAAAAAATGGAAACAAAACATGATAATATTCCGTCTCAGAACTTGAAGACTGGAATCCAGAAGATACAGATCTTATTTCTGGCTTTTTCAGAGACTCAATTAATGTAAACAATAATTATTTTTAATCATGCTTATTACAGTAGTATTTAAGAGACAGTTTAAACAGTCTCCAGGATGCTGGGCACTCTACAAAGCACACGACAGCAGGTCCCTTCGAACTTCACTGCATAGAAGAGTCTTCACTGCGTAGAGAAGGGAGGTGGGAGCTGACACACCGAGGGAATCACAGGGTGTCGATAAACATTTTAATATATTTAGCATTCCTCTTTCTTTAGGGATTTACTTAAGAGCCAATAAACATGGTTAAAAAAAAAAAGGAAACAGAGTAACAGTGCAGGGAGAGGGTATAAAATGGAATTCGGCAGGTATGAAGAGGCTGTGAGGAAAAGACTGAAGCAATTAGTGAGACAGAACAAGAGAGAAAAAGTCCTGTCTAATTAACATAAATACTTCCATCTTCCAAAATACAATGCTAACCTAGGGCTTGAACATGAAATTGGCAATCAAAACCCAATCTAAATACAGGAGTGTTTATTAGAAATACCACAAAGAAAGGTAAACAGCTAGAATCTTGAAGGTCCTGCTTGATTTCAGTACAATCTTTTTTATCAATCCCCGATGCTTTCAGACGTGCTATGACAGCAGTGATATTCTAAAGCTCTGAACTACAAAGGGTTTTCTAAGTCTGCTCATTTTGTTCAGATCATTTCTTCTCTAAGGTGCTTCCAGGTGTAAAGCACTATATAAAATACACGGTGTATGTATTCCTGTGTCCTGTAAGCGAAATGCATATAAAATAGCAAGAAGGTAGAAAGGTAAACATGACCAACCTCCATTGTGCATTTATCCCTTAGGCCTTGTGACTTCTGGAATATCAATCGAAGCTGTATCGGAGGGACACATGATTGCTGATATTTACTGCTCTTCCTTTTATCACTGCTGCTGTCAGTCTATAGCCAGGGTTACCAGGGTACTGTCTAGCAAAATTGCACTTGTAAAGCTGAAGTGGTTCATCTTATGGGGCAGAAGGGGGAGGTATCTAGAAACTTTATGAAAAAAAATTATTAAAACGGTTCCTGACTATCTCCCAGAAAACGCTGTGCATTAAACTCAATTCATGTTTACAGCATCAGAGGAAATGGAAACAGAGCTTTTACACTCCCAAAGTCATTACACATTGTGGCAAAGCTTCTTTAATGTTTTAGAGGTACAACCTGACACAGCTTTGTATCTGCCACTATTTATGCGTCATCTCTAATGGATTGTCTGTCTGGTTATCAGGTACTTTATCATAAATTATTATACCATGCTTGCTATTTCATCACATTCTTTGTTTACTTTAGGTGCTTTGCATACCACATGAACTCACACATTGCACACATAGATAAAATTTAGGGGACAATTATTATAATACAAAATAATAATTTTAGCTTGTCATGCTACTTTACGAAGAGGGAGGGAAGGAATATTCAGTGCATAGACTTTCAGCTTGCAAGGGATATTGTCATTCTGCTAGCTGTGTTCTGTTTTTTTAAATATAAAAGAGTGCCTGTCTATTTCAGTAGAAAGGTGGCTGCAGTTTTGCATTCCTGTGTAAATGTTGCACTTAAGAGAGTGATTCAGTGTATTTTCTCTTGCAGATAAATTTTATGTGTTGTTTTAAATAACCTTGAAGAAGTTATTCAGATGGAGAAGGATGTTCTTTTTTTTGCGTGTAAAAACAACTACTTGTACTGTATTATTGTTTGTTATTTGTATATGGGTTGCTAAAGACATTTTTGAACATTGAGACACTTTTTCCCCTGTTAACTGTGATAAATTGTGGACTGGAAATACATAAAACCTGAGCATTTTAATTACTTGCCCAAAGAAGAATAAGCATAATGTCACATGTGTTTGCTGAATCTGCAGTGAGCTTCCCACAGCTGAAAAACTGCAGCAGCAATTTTTGCAGCCAGCTGAGGTTTGATTCACTTGTTTCACCTGGAAAGTATAGAGTAACTCCCTGATTTTTCATGAACTCACAATAGTGAAAATGTTTATGGTATTAAAATACGAAAGTGCTGTGTATTGTTTACCCTTGGAAAAAGAATCTTTCTTCTCACTGTGAAATGTAGCAAAATTTAAGACAGAGATTCCCAAATGGTTCAAGAACAATGTTGAAAAGAGGGATTATCTCCTTTTCAAATGATACTAAAAACCTTCCTCTGTGATTATCTGTGTGGATTTCTTATTGAATATACTTTCTTAGATACCTACATCATGAACGTGGTATGTTGTATCTATGATATTATTTCTAGTAGCTTGGGAGGCAACACAAGGCAATTTCTTTATTTTACCTTGTGTTTTGCCTGCAAGAAACCACTTCACTGAATCACAAACACTGGGTCAGACACGTTAAAATAGCAGAGATGTGTGATGTGGGTTTAAATAGGAAGCTGTAACTGTAATTTGACGTATGTCATATTCAGACATAAGCTACATCTACTGTTTGAGTGCAGGGTAGCCTTTAGAAACTCCAGTTAGGGAATAGCAAAATCTTTTCTATTCGTTTACAGACTATGTCTGATAAAGACATCCAGCCTGCTGGGTTTGCATATATCTGCTTCTTCACATAGATCAAAGTCCAGAGCTTAAGGTTCATAAACTTTCAACTCAGTCTTTGAGACCCAAGCATGGACCAGAACCTGTTCTACTGGAAATAGATCAATGTGTACCTAAATAGCTCTGATTTTTCTCAAATTTAAGGCAAGGTGATAAAAACACGATTAGTATTAACCAGTTTGGCCTCCTAGAAAAATTCACATTTGTCTTCTGTTGCTACAGTCACAGATTATGCCATAGTCTTATTCTATGGTTCTAATTTTACGATTCTAATTTTACATATGCTGGGGATACTTAAAAGATGAGTAGATGTAGTGCTTAGGGACATAAGTTTAGTGGTGACTTGGCAGTGATGGGTTAGTGGTTGGACTTGATCTTAAAGGTCTCTTCCAACCAAAACATTTCAGTCATTTTATGAGTCTAATCTACGCAGTGATTTGCTGCCAAAACCTCTGGTTTCTGTGACTAAACAAGCTTCTCTTAGGTGAATTTGGACCTCACCTGACCTGTCATTCTTCCTCTCTGTCTCCCAGGATGGAGGGAATGTTCCAGGGGTTCACTCACAAATAGCTCAGTCTTCTTTTCTGGGCTGGCTAAATTTTTGCCTGGCCAATCTTTCAGAAAACTTAATACTTGCTGTAATGCTAAAGAGGCCCATTCTACAATTCACTTTGGATAAGAGGGAATCCAGGGTTAATCACATTTTTAAATTATGGAATTTATCATAATAAATAGATCCCTGAAGTCTTTTAAACTGGCTGTGGTTTGCATAAAAATTTTTCCTAAATTTTAGTATTTTAAATCCGTAACAATTTTTCCAAAACATTTTTGAAGAGGAAGAATAGGCATAAATTTTGCTGCCACTTGCATGTACTTTACTAGTTCTTATGAGCTCTTTTTAGACATATTCTGGTGTTATTTCTCTCTTTAAGAATCCCATAAAATCTGTGCCATCTAATTCCACCAGACTGCTACAGGTAAACAAAGTCTGAAAAACTACAGTCTACTTAAAAATAGTTCATGTGTGGAAACCAAGACAGAGAGAGTATTATTGTTGTGAAGTTTTTGTTCTGTGTCTTTGTAAATGTCAAGAAATGCTGTAAGAGTAAGTAATTTTGCAACCACTTTGCAGTTTTTCTCACAATTTGCTACTTGCCTTTCAAAACAAGTCTGTTTGCAGCTCACAATTAGCACTTTTTCTTTTCATTAAAATCATTTCCCAGATGCTTCTCAAACTTAAGTATGCAATCATGTTCCACTCTCCTTGGGAAAGAATAAAAGTTCTTTTTTCTTCCTCAGGCATCTTTCAGTATTAGTCATGTACATGTAAGGACACAATGGTGACTGAAAGGTATAGTGTGGAGTTTTGCTCCTTGTCCAGGAAGGCTGTCTTATGTCACATGAAGTCTTCTCCCACTGTTGAGACCTCTATCACCCAGCCAAAAGATACTCTGAAAGTTAATCTTTGACCATGTGTTGGATTCGAGAAGGCTGGTATCTATAAAAACATCATTTTGAGATCTGGATATTGAAAAGGATAATGAAATTTCCATGCTTGAGGCATCATGATATATTTTGTCATGTGGGGACCAGAGAGTGTGCAGATACAGCCTGGTCAGCGACTCTGCCCTCTCTGGTCACTTTGGTTTGAGCACCTTAGACAGTACTATATACATACCCTGTAGCAAACAAATAGGTACTAATTCACCATAGGGACACCTAGGACTAACGTTCTAACAATAAAAGTAGAAATACACTCTCCACCAGCTCAACAGGTACTTGCCAAGTCACTGGTGGGTAGGCAGTCAGGCAGTCTCTGGTCCACTGCGGGTGCGTTGCCTAGATACACTTTGCTGGGTTCATCTGCCTATCTACAAAGGAGAACAGAGAGACAGTAGTTGGGGTGGGAAGGCCCAAACAAACCCTGACTCTACTCCTCCCAAGCCCATCAAGGGGTCATCTCCACAGACTTGGATGCCACAGGGGCACAAGGGCAGACAGGAATCAAAATTAAGGGCTTGGCGGAAGGGCTGTCCTGTCCAGGCCCTCCCAGGGCTGTCCCAGAAAAGCCTCAGTCCCAGAATCCACTTCTGCATTTTAGAATTGCAATTGCACAGGACTTATGGGATCTTTTGGGGAGGTATAAGTGTGGGAAAATAGAGGCATAGGGGGATAAAAAGAGTTGGTCATGTGTAAGCACTTTGCTGGTTGATTGCTTAGCTGTCCATGCCCCAAGCCTGATCAGTACAGTCTGTCCTATCTGTTAAATTCCTTTAGAATTCTTTCCCATGGGAACTGGCTGTCAGGGGAACCAGCGTAGTCCTGGACAGCAGCTGGTGACACCATGGGGTCTGGGGGTCTCTAGAGTTGAGACCCACTGGTGCACATGTGTGTGATTATGGGCAAGAAGACAGAGGGGTTGCCTACAAGGCGTCAAACCTGGCAAGTAGAGTTGTGCGTGTGTGAGTTCAATGTTCATTGCCAGTGACTGGACCTGCACTACAACCTTGGGGGCTTTTATGTACAAGTGGCAGTAACTGGAGAGACTGGGATCTGGGGCCAGAACCCAGCTGCTGGAGAGATCGATGTGTGCTTCTCTCTCTCTCTCTCTCTCTCTCCATCTAGCTGAGCCAGCGAGGACAGCAGGGTGATACCATTGATGCTGGTTGTTTTTACATGAGTGTTCTCTGGGTCTGTCTGTGCCCTGTATGGCCAGCTGTGTGTGTGTGTTTGTGTATGTACGTATGTGATGTATACATGTGCTCTGTGTGCATCTGCCAAGGGGGAATACATTTTCAGTCTCACTAGTGGTTGGTACAAGGGGGGCCGCAGCAGCTTTGCCTCTCTCAACCTGCCCTATACACCATCAGAAATTCTCTTCTTACACCCACCAATTCTTGGAATGGGTTGATCTTTTATTTCAGTGAGTAGTTGTCTTCCACATCTGATCAAGAACTATACCTTTTCATGTTTTTCAGAATGCTTTGAATTACTATTAACCAATTTCAAAAAATTCTTTTTGTTTTGATTTCCCTTGTCTTGCATAGCGTAGACTCTTGTGCATTTGCACAGCTCGGTAACTGCTTCATTCGTTAGAGCTTAGGTAAGGTCTTAGAGTTGTGTTTCAAAAAGGACAAAGTTGCAGACAGTTGAACTCTTGAACTGTGGGTTGTGTATGTCCAGATTTTGTCTACAACAATTTTCACTCTTAATTTTATTAGGTTTTACTCCCTACTGTTTTAGGCAAAGATGTATTTAGTACTTTTTTCGGCTCTTATAGCTTATTCTTCTAAAAGATCACCTATACTCACTTATTTGACCTTGAGCTTCTACCATGCCCTCGATATGATCATTCTTTTGATATTTGAGGTTATACAGAGTATTACTGTTCTCATATAGATACTGTAAAATCCCTTCACTTTTCACGTGAGAATTAGGACTGCACAAGGAATTGAAATATATGTTGGGGGATGCACATATTTGCTCTTTAAAAACCAGAGAGAGTCAAGAGAGAGAGAAAATTGCATGTAAAAAAACCCCAAAACCACTCTTTTTCTACAGAGGGGGAACTCTGAAAGCAACACACGCAGTTTGAGCATTAGTGATTAAACAGTATTTTCAAGTTATTTGTTTTGAAAAATCTGGTCTCCCTACCCAGTACCCTTCAGGATGCCATGTAAATTGAACTGCGGGGCACTCCATAGTAAATCTACAGTCATTATCTCTTAGCTGATTCTGTCTTGTGTCTCATAACTTTTCAGAGGTACATATGAAGCTCCTCTCATAAAAGCTATTACTTTGTCTCCATGATACTTGTTGATATGAGATGATGAAATAAAGATGATTACTCATCCCAGCAGGCACCTGCTTTGACCTTGTTGTATGTAGTTTATCACAAACATTGTTGCGTGGTATTTCAAGTTGAAAATCAGGCAGATGCAAGAACGTAACATATGCCACTGGGCCATTTTATGTCTTCTAGCAGTACACATGAGAAGTTTATAATGCCACGAAAGCAACATTAAACAGATGATACAGCAAATTTAAACAAAACCCACTGTTAAAGGTGTGCATGAAAATGAAACTACTTAGTTTCTCACTTTGAGAACAGAAATTCTGCAGAGAACATAATGAAAAATTTTGCAGAACAGAAAAAAAGATTAAATATTTTAAATAAACCAGAAAATTTAAGATATATTTATCAATGTTAATGCACACTTACAGTTTGTATGATTTTCCAAAGATATTTTTCCATTATTTTGGGGGGGAAATAAGCAATTTCTGGTGAAAAAGGTTAGCATCTTCAAATAAAGATTCTCTCAGTTTTTGTATGTGCAAGGCACAAGGAGGTATAAAGGTACAAAAAAGCATAAATATAGCAAATATGGCTTTAAATATTATATTAAAATAATAATTAAATCTCCAAACTTCTGCAGGAGCATATGTCCAAAGCATATCATCCATCCATAAAAATCAGATAGATCATAAAGCCTTCCTTTTTGACAGATTTTTCTGATGGCAGTTTTCTAAAGGAAAGGTAGCCTTCTCCCTTGAGTTGTAACTTTTTACACTGCTCTTTAGAACAACTAAGCAAACTCAACAGAGAAAGGCAAAAGGACTGGCAAAGTAAAAGACTCGTAACTTCTATGCTTCATTTCAAAACAGCTGGATTTTACAGGACCACTCTAATTCTGAGCTCTGAGCCCAAAAAGGAAATTCTTGCTTTAGCTCTTTTTGATACTAACTGAACTACTGCTTATTTCAGGGCAAGCATGATATTAGCAGTTGTGTCCATCAAAGTCTATGATTATCATGAGTTTGGGTCAGGCTCCAGTTACAGATATGTGAAGTGCCCCATATATAAAGTTTCCTAATATTGAATTCTGCTTTACCTTAAAAATATAAGAAACAATTTGGAAGAGTTAGATTTTGTTTTTTATTTAGTATTCAGGGACAGGGAAGTTGTAGGTTGAAACTACTGCATACCTGTTGAGTTGCATGATAATAAAAACTAATCATACTTAAATTGAGCCAGTTATTTCAAAAAGTTTAGATATTTCAGCTTAAAAAAATCTTTTAATAATCACGTTTTACATTTTTTATAAAAGTTATAGATTTGAATTAAAATCACTGAATCCACATACGGAAATGCAATCCATTAAATACCATAATTTTTCAGGATTCCATTTTAAAAAATAAGGAAGTGGTTTTCTCAGAAATTTTATGATGAAACTGTAAATCTGAGGCATGCTATTTTGGAAAATTGCCTGCTCTAACATTGGCCTGGAAATAATACACAAATTATTTTGTATAAGAGAGCTGAGATTACTTTCTCTAAACTATTTTTCAATTATGATCTGTCCTTATGGCAATTTGTAGTATTCTTTTTACAACTGAGGTAAAAACTTTACTTCGTGTTCTAATACGTTAATTATTTTTCAATTGGTCTGTAAAACTATTTTGTACCTTTAAAAAAAATATATTGCAAACAACAAAGCCCCCAAACAGGATTTGCTTAAGAGACAAACAAGCAAATAACTCAAAAGTAATAGATTTTCATCCTGATAAAATAAATTATGACACATAATTTATGTTTATGTGGTTTAGGTTTATGTGCAGGAAGAGAGAATCTTAAATCTGATCATTTTTCTGTTTTGCCAGAAGTGGCAACACAATGGGACTAAGCTAATGTGAAAGAATTAGAAAGTGCAACTCTCAGTGAAGAGAAATGAAATGGAATTATTTCTACTAGCTTTAACAGAAACTTTGTCAGGGTGCAAAAGTGAATTTTTAATGCCATTCCACTAGTAAGCAGACAAGGAGGAGAGGTATCATTGTCCTGGTTTGAGTGAGAACAGAACTAATTCTGTTCACTAATTTTACTTTTCAGCTCAGCTCTTCTAATTAACTGCACTTTCTGAAGTTAGCAGCCTGTTCTCACAGGCAGTGTCTGCTTCTAGCAGTGATAACACCCCATGTTTA
>WTSP01019130.1:0-19605 GCA_025331215.1 Actenoides lindsayi | reverse complement strand
CAACATGCTTCCAGTATCTCAGGTAGGGACACTGACCTGGGCAGCATGTTCATCAGAGGCCACAAAAGCTTGAAGAGGTCATGGGGGCCAAATATTGCTTTTCCTTGTGCTCCTGTCAGTGCACTTATTTCCCTTCAAGAAAGCCCAACTCGAGTGGCCTCAAGCAGGAGAGGGGCTGGAAGGATCTGACTTCAGACACACATTTGCAGGCCTGGGGCAGAGCGCCGGGAAGGATTGCAACATCCAAGAGGGGGGAAATGGAGTTGGGGAACAGAAAGTGCAGTTTTCACGGGCTCTGATCTAGGCTCCAGCTTCCTCTTGGTGCTTCATTCCAGTCTCCTCAAGCCCGCTCTGTGTCCTCTGGCTAATGTATTCAGCAGTGAGTTTAGGGGATCTCAGGAGAATGAATTGTCAGGGCGTCAGAAGCGAGCGATGGCAGGGGAATTACTGCTAATCCTTCTTGCGGGACACAACACTCCAACGGATTTAAAGACTGTTTAAAAAATGAAAGAAAAAAAAAAGAAAAGAACACTCCCTTGAACACTCCCTTCTGGTTTACATTTTGGGTTGGTCACTTGCTGCTGACTGGGAACTGAGAGAAAAGTGGAACTTGAGGAGAGGGAAAGGATGAGAGAGGGGGAGAAGGAAAGATAAAAGACTGGAGACTAGATCAGGAGAAAAGCCTATCATAGACTCTCTGGGAGTGTAGGCTGCAATTAAATCTCTTTTGCCTAACAATACCCCATTGTTGTTTGCACAGTGCTCAAGATGTGGCGATACGGGAGGCAGGAGCTGCGGGCAGGGGAGGCTGCAGTTCTCTTATCAGTGGGCTGCCAGCAGTGCTTGAAATCTCTGGCTGGAAGGCTACGGGCCCCAGCCCTGGAGAAGAGGGTGATGCTCTGCCTCAGCTGAAGACCTGCCCCACTGCCAGTCATGAATGGGTTCTGAGCAGCTCTGGTGGGAGCATTTTGGAAGTGTGGGGGCTGTATATCCTCTCCCTCTCTCCTGAGCCGTGTTCGAGACTTTCCTTTCGCTGCTCTTTCAACCCTCTCACACAGAATGACAGACTGGTTTGGCTGGGAAGGGACCTTTAAAGGTCATCCAGTCCAACCCCTCTGCAGGGAGCAAGGACATCTGCAACTAGAGCAGGGTGCTCAGAGCCCCGACCAACCTCACCTGGACCTTGCACTGGGGCATCGACCACCTCTCTGGGCAACCTGGAGCAGAGTTTCAGCACCCTCATTGTAAAAAATTTCTTGCTTCTCTCTAGTCTAATTCTCCCTCTTTTAGTTTAAACCCATCACCCCTTGTCCTGTCACAGCAGGCCCTGATAAAAAGTCTGTCCCCATCTTTCTCATAGGCCCCCTTTAAGTACTGGAAGGCCACAAGAAGGTCTCCCCATGATGCTCATTTCCACCCTTTCTGCACAGACCCAGATCTTAAACCGAATACCCACCCTGGGGTGTTGGCCAGAGGGGTACTGCAAGGACAGAAGACATCTTCATTCCACTGCTAAAGCTGAAGTGGTCCAAAGATGTAATTTGGGCAGCTGGTAAATACAGATGTGGTTTCATTTGCTAAAAGGGGAGGCTGTGGGGGAAAGCAATGCAAGGGAATGTTCAGGGAAATGTTGTCATGCTTCTCTGATAGGGCATTCAATGCCAGTAATAGCTAAAATCACATTTTTTTGCAGTCTGAGGTCATAGACAGCATTGCAAAATGGGTTTAAGGCTCCCCTAATGAACACAAGAATGCACGTACATAGCAGACTTCAAGGACAGAATTGCATCTGTAGATAAATACATAGAAATGGTGACTCAGTCCCTCTCCTCCCAGGAGCAGGACTAATTCAGGCAGTGGAAGCTAGCCCAGCCTGAGCTAGCCTCTGAGAACTGCCCATGATGGGAAGACAGGGAGAAGAATACGCAAAGCACCACTTTCATTCAGGATGCCTCGGGAAGATGAGGGAAAACCAGGCTCACCCAGCAAGGAAGCAGTGAGGCGAGAACCTCTCAGGTCCTGAAGGTGGGCTCTCCCCAGCAGGACTTGCTGAACAGAGGTGAATTGCCCCCCTCCCCTCGGGAGCGATGGAAACCACACCAGTGCTGCCTCAGTCGCTCTCTGAATTTGCTCTGTTATGCAAAAACTTGATTTAAAAGCAACTTCTCAGAGGTACCGATTTCAAACCATTTTCTGATCACTCACAAACCCATCACCAAACTTCTGCCTTCTCGGTGCTTCAGGCTGCTGGTGCTGGAAACCCTGGAACCAAGCCACCTCCAGCAGCTGCCATTGCCCAGATGCTAAAATGTGGCCACTTTCCCCGAGATCCTGCCCTGATAGCTCTTTCCTATTCTTTTTTTATTCCTTTGTCTTGATTTTCAAGGCTTTTAACAGAGCTGTCCTCGATTATGCAACGTTTCTACCTCTGTGCTGGGAGATCCGGGCTGGGGGGATTATTGACTTTGCCCTCTACATGACCTTGAAGCCGAGGAAGATTGGTGCTACTGGCAGATGGGCTCTTCTTCTGCAACTCCTGTGTTGCTGTCACTCGTCCCAGTTCACAGCCTGAGCTGCGATGGCAAAGAGCAACTTGTTCAGGAATTGCATCTTTCCCCCCGCGTTCAATCGCTCGCGGGCTCCGGCAGCTCCTATCGATTAACTGCACCTCCTCGAGATGCTTTGCAAAAGGCACTTAGTGCAATTCATTCTGGGGATTCTTCAGTGGGTTCTACTGCATGTGAACCAGCCAGGTAAAGGTTTAACTGTCAGCAGGTCAGGGTAAGAGCTGCCCTGGAAGCGGAATTTCCATTTTGGCGACGGTTCTGCTTCTCAGCATGGTACCAAGATGAAAAAATCACGAGTTTTCTCACAAAATGAAATTTGTGGGTTTTAGCCTGGGTAGGTGGAAAGGTTTTTACATTCTGGTTCTGGTTTGGGAGGCTAGTCAGGTTATAGAAGTAGAAAGAAATTTCAAGATGAAAAGGTGCTCTGAGAAACAGCAGCATAAGCCTAACCTGGCAGTTCTAAAAATTATCTCGTGGAGCAATTTAACTTTGATTTTAAAACCTGTTTTCCAACCCCTTGAAAACATTGCAAAAAACACTGTTTCCATGCAAAGTGTCTGTTCCAAGATTACAGCCCCATGCAGCACGAAACCAGAAACCGTGCCGCAACAATTTCTGTTCCGTAGATTCCCTGCGCTACCTCATTGAATTACACAAACCACCTACAAAATCACATTTCCCAAAGGACAAATGCTCTTCCAGAAAAGTTTCAACCTGTTCCTGTCACGTATCAGTCGGTCCAAAGAAACCAGCTGCTTTCTCGTGTTGATTTTTCAACCGACAGGGGAAATCTGTGTTGTTAGCTGGGGAGGCCAAGGGAGCGGCGAGTGCCGCAGCTCCGTCCCTGCAGCCAGCCAGCTCCGGGTGGGTGCCAAAGCAAACGGCTCCAGTGTTCAGCTTTTACATAATGGCTCTGCTCCAGTGTGGAGACCACAAAGGAGGGTTTGCTCCCTTCAGAGCCCTCACTGCAAAGCACGCCCTGGAGATGATGGCAGCACATGGTGATGGCCTGTCTCTGAGACAGGCGACGCAAGTAAGACCCTGCGTTTCATCCGTACTGGTATTTAGCGTGGGTGAAATGAAGCACATTGTGAAATCAGGGCACATCCCCATTACAAATGAGATGAAATAGCTTGGATGCAACAGCCCTTTGGAGCTTCGTCTCCATCTGGTTTTATGACCTGGGTAAAATAGATGCTTTAATAACTGGAACATGTTTGGCTGTTTACATGAGAGATGAGTGCAGACCTGCATGGGTCTTTGGTTGGCTGCTCGTTTATTCACCCAAACAAGTAAATAATATCAAAGGTGCCTGCTGCACAATGGGCACTTTCAGACAACGATGCATGTCAGAATGTCCAGAGACATGAGAATGTCTACAGATTTCCTTTGGAAATCTGCTTCCAGTACAAAGACAAATGGGTGTGTGGTTTTCTGTTGCACCCACGGTATTTGCCCCGTTTACAGTACCAGGGAAAGTTGGTTTGAGACTTCCAAAACCAAATTACTTTTCCTCTACCAGGTAAATGGTGAAAATATAGTTCTTCACACAGCCTTTTCCCTCCTGGACTCATAAACCACAAAGTACAGAAGAGGGGCACAGCCAGGGCAGGTTATTGACCCCTCAGGCTGTGCAGAGGGGAGGGCTGGGAGCTGCTCACCCAACAGAGCCCGCGGCTGCGTGGAGGGACATTTACAGCACATGAGCTCAGGTCCCATCAAGGGATGTTCATGTCACCAGCTAGCTCCTCCTGAGCCTCCTTGTGCCCCACAGCAAAAAAAATAAAATAAATTCTGGTTCTGTTACTGAAGGTCTCAGTAATAAAAGAAATCAGCTTGTGTCCAAGACTGCTGAGAACAAGTGAAATCTCTAAATGCATGGGAGGGAAGCAGGCATGATGGTGATTGTGGGGCTCGCAGAAGATGAATCTCTTCCAAACTCCCTTGTTGCCTGAATGCTCCAGCCTCCAACCTCTGTCTTGCTGCACTGTCTCACTCTCACTTCCAGAAGCTATGATGCTTTTTGTTCTTTCTCTTGGGCAGTAAGAAAGCCTGGGGCAACTCACAAACCCATCTCTGCTGTGGAGAGTGAACAGCAAGAGAAGAACAAGTGACTGGTTTCTTTTTAAGTTGTAGAGGTGGGAGCCTCCTCTCAGCATCACCCCAGCTCCTCGCCTAAAGCTCTGATATTCAACAAACACTTGCTTTTTAAACAGTACTGTCCTAACCCCTTATTAGAATGCCCAGAACCACTTGCAGGCTTTCTGAAACTCATTAATATAATCACAGTCAGGAAACTTTGGGCTCTGTGCTTTGTGCCAGAAACACACATACACTGAATTGTTTGTAGAGGAGTCACAGAGAGAAAGAGTGAGGGAGAGATGCAGCTTCGGTGCTGCTCAATTCAGCAGCAGTAACACCCACCCTACTTAACTTTTCCTCTTTCCTTTTCCAGTTTAACTTGTAGCTGCTGAAATCTGGGCTAATATTTGCTTTGTCCTCAGGGCTCTCCTTTGGCGTCCATCCAGGGAACCTCGAGCTGTGCCCTGGTTTACTGCACCCCCTCCCCAGCTCCAGCAGCCTCTGCCCCCCTGAGTGAGGAGCCGGGGCTGCTGGTGAGATGCTGAAGATGCTGAGCGCTGGCTCAGCACCCGTCAGTCAGGGCTGAGGTGAGGAGCACCCCGCTTTCGGAGCTGCTGCAGCAGTACCTGCCAGATGCAAAACAAACTCGCAGGGCAAGTGAACACAGCATCAAACTTAGTTTTATTAAAGTTTCGTTTCATGGGCCACAAAACCCCTTAGAGTGGGCTGTGGGGTTTTTATGGTAGTGTTATTCCGATATACTGCTGGCCCAGCACACAGAGGGGGAACTGGGATCCAGCTGGTGCCAGCACAAGCCCTGGAAGTAGCTCTCCTTCATTTTCAAAGAGCATCTGATGCTGATCTCACTTATCACCAGCTTCCATGGAGATGTCGCTGACTGATGCTCCGAAAAGTGAGATGGATCAGGCCCTTTCTCCTGAATAAATATCAGATCTGATTCACCACTCAATTGCTTCTGTTTTACCTCTGTAGAACGTCATCGATTATAGAAGGATTTGCAAGTTTAAAACTAGAGTAATTCAGTGATTAATCCCAAGCAAAGCCTTCTGCAAATAGACAGCAACACTCCAGCGCTGTTCAATATTCGACACATGGGCGAAGTGCTCGGGGATATGATTCAGTGGCATTTAGACTTTCCTTCCTCCTGCTCAGGGCAGTGCTGGGATACATTTAGTTTAGCTAACCCAGCCTTTCCTCCTCTATCCCTTCACCCTGCAAAATGTCAGGCACGTTCTCAGTGAAACGAAGGCAGAACTCTCCTGCCCAGTGCCTGTCCTGTTCAACGCAGCGGCCGAACACCAGGAAAGGGTTCAACACAGGGTGAGATGCCCACCAGGACCAGAGGCTGCTACAGCATGATGGGGACAAGGAAGAGGGAATCTCAGCCTCATTGCTAGGTCCAACCATATCTGAAGTCCAGTTCAACCCGTGGGTTGGAGGCTCCTATGGCACCTTTGAACAGTAAATTAAGGCTGGTCCAGGGAGTGGAAAAGCTTATTCTAAAACTGGCTGGTTGTAAACATCATTATGGTCTAGGGGTGAACTTGTAGAGTAGGGTTAATGGTTGGACACGATGATCCCAAGGGTCTTTTCCAACCTAAATGGCTCTGTGATTCTGTGATCAAAACACTTTGCTCAGGATCCATTTTGCTCCCATAGGACAGTCCCACACAGTATAACCAGAAACACTGAGTAAGAAGCAGTAGGAGCAAAGAAATACCTTGATTTTAAAGATGTTAAGCATTTCTACAGCATCTTCTGGTCCCACTGATTTTTGGATCCCACAAGAAAACTCTCAAGCCACTCTCTCCAATGCTCTATAATCTGGATATATATAGAGAAGAGTTCCAGGTGATAGAAATATTTGGGAGTTTCACTATTCAGTCTCAGTCGAAAGAAAACTCAAATAAACATGTTGGGGAAATTTCCCACTGATGGCAACCTCCCCCCACACTGATGACATAACTGCTCAGCTTCACTGAGTAGCTGCCAGGTGCTCTCTGACTGGGGACACCCCATTTCCCTCTGCAGGGTTTTCCCCCTGACTCACGGTGCCTAAGTAGGTGGACCCAAGACTTTCAGTATACAAATCTCGTTTCTGTTTCCCACCATTTTTAGAGCCAAGAATCCTGTACCTTTGCTCTCCCCTGGAGATCCTAAGGTCCACTCAAAGCAACAGACCCTGCAGCTCCACTGCATAAATAGCCTCAGGACCCAAATCCAGTTTCAGAGGCAGAGAAATGGCAGAGGCAGTAAGAGCTGCCTACTCACCAACCCACCAGCCCTGTGCGAATTGCTGGACCAGCTCTGGTTGCCAGGTATAGACAAGCATGGAGCTCAGGCATGTGCAGCTCTGCTGGCTGTTGTCACCCCTTAGCTTGCAAGTTCTCTTGAGAAAGGGTGAGCAGCAAGACAGGTATTTCTGTAGTGCTTTTATAGTGCCTCCATCCACACTGTGCAGCTCTGAATAGCTACAGGAGAACCAGCTTCTGAGCACCAGCCAAAGTCAGGATGGGAGACAGGAGCGAAGTGACCTCTCTTTTTCTTCACATGAGCTTTATCTCCTCATGATTCCATTTTTTGCCTTCTAGCAGGACTCCTGTCAGCTGTCTCCAGAAGACGTGCCTGCTTATTTCCCTGTCTTTCCACTCCAGATAGGTGTTCCTCCTCAGGTACCGGGAGAGCCCCAGCCGCTGCCTCAGCAAGGTCTTATTCACTTCTTCTAGTACAATCATGATGATTCCAGCCTTTCCTTCAACAAGCTGCCAGGACTGGGCAATGTCAAACTCAAAGCTACACCACTTACTTTCCAGAAAGTCCGTAGAGATGACTGCAATGACATTCCTGCTACTCAGAAAACCTTCTTGGATGATATTGGTGACAATGGGTACTCCTGGGAGGAAATCCCTGTAGTAAAGACAAAACTGAAAGGGAGGTGTTCCTCCTTCTAAGGGTTCCACCAGCTCTTTCATCACCCATTCCTGGTCTTTGCTGGAGTGGATAACAAACGCATCATAGGTGTCACCCCTTTCTTCAGAGTGTTTACACCCACTGAGCAGCACCAAGGAGTAGTACAGCTGGAAGTAGTACTTGTAAATCAGGAGGAGGAAGACTGCTGCAGCGAGCAACATGATCACTGAGCCTGACACTGTGCTAGCACTGACTTGGCAGGAGGACAGAGCAAAGCTTGACAGGCTCACGTTCTTCACATACACAGGCGTGTGGCAGATCATCAACTCCTTGTTCTGCAGTAGCTCCTGCTTTCCCTTGATCCATTTCAGAAAGTTCATGTGTGTGCAAGAGCAATCGAACAGGTTTTGAGAGATGTCTAACAGGACCAGACTATCAGGCAGGATTTCCAGGGCTGAGTCCAACAGAACACTCAGCTGATTGTTGCTGAAATCCAGGACTGTGAGGGCTCCCAGTGGCTTGTAGACTGCAGGATCAAAGATCAGGAGCTTATTGTTGCTGATGTTTAGTTCTTTTAGTTCAGAAAGGGCATCGAATGTATTCTGGTCCACCTGTGCTAATTTGCAACTTGAAATATCCAAGGTGTGGAGGTGACTTAGGTTTTTGAAGTTGTTGGCCAATTTATTGTTCTCAAAGGAGTTGCCTGCCATCTTGAGCACCTGCAACGAGTTCAAGCCACAAAAGGCACACTGGGATTTAACATGAGTTTTGGTATAGGAAATATCGAGGTAAATGAGCTTCTGAAGGGACAGAAAGACAGGGTAGGAGCCAGGACCGAACAACTTTGTGTGCTGGAAGTCCAAAGACAACAAATTCTTCACATTAGTGAAATCTCCAGTCACACTGATGTCAGAGTTGAAGCTTAGGTTCAAGTGTTTCAAATTTGAACACTTGCGAAACTGCCGGGAACAGCAGCCAGTGAAGGAGAGGCGATTCTCACTCAAATCCACGACCTCCAGGTTACTTAGACTCTCAAATTTCTGCAGGAAGGTATTGAGGTGTTTGCTTTTGATAATACGAAGCACTCTGAGCTCCTTGAAAAGAGACAGCTTCACAGCAGGCACTTCCTTAAACTTGCATTTCTTGCATTCCAGCTGTTTCACTTGAGAGAACATAGGAACCTCTGACACCTCTTCAAGTTGGAGGTCCACGAACCGAACACTGGAGACGTTGCCTATGCAGCTAAAAAGAGCGTCTGTGTCATCCTCAAAATCCCTGAAAGAGATTAAGACAAACTCTTGCATTTGTACCTGACACAGCCCACTCAAGAGTTTGCTCTGAAAGTCTACCAGTCTCTGACGGTCGCTGAATTCTCCAACTATTAGTCTGTTGACCTGTAAACCAGTCAAGCCTTGAAGAGAAGTGTGCATCACGTTGAAGTCCTCAAAAGCAGACCTTAGAACCAGCTCAGCGAGATGAAGCTTTGCAAAGGACCCTGGCTGTATGTGTTTTATATCATTCAAGGAAAGCACCAGGGTGAGGTTGAGCCGGCTCACTTCCCTCAGCGCGTCAAGGTCTCCTTTGGAGATATATGTGATCTTGTTAGAGAGAAAGCTCAGGTGCCTGAGAGAGGTCAGGTTGGTGAAATAGGTGGGAAGCTTAATTGAAGCAATGTTGTTGTGGCCCAAATTCAGTTCCTGCATGGTATGCAAGTGTCCAATGGGTAGATCAGTCAGAGAGGTTATGTTGGTTTCCACCAGTACTAGTTTTTTCAGAGATGTTAGGCCATAGAAGGCTGCTGTCCCCAGGGACTGGAGGGAATTGGCAGTTAAAATTAAAGTGGAAAGTTTATGAAGATCCATAAAGGAGTTATCTTCTATTGTATGGAGGTGGCACCTGTTGGGCAGGAAAAGAGGATAAAAGTGCACGAAACACTGTCCCTTTTCTGTTCACTAATGTTGCAGCACTAGGCACTGATGAAACATTCTCAGGCTGAACCTCACGCTGGGAGTTGGTTTGGCTTCACTGCAGTGGGCAGAGCCAGCACTGCTGAATGTGCAAAAGGAGCCCTGCCATAGCTGGAGACCTTCTCTCATCTCCTCTCTCTCTAAATCCAATGTTCAAAAAAGCAAGAGACCTTGAGCCACAGCGAAGGTCAAAAATTCCTGCAGGCAGCAGGAATGAAGAATTCTGTATTTCTGCTTAGGCCAAAGTAACATCAGAATGAGCATCACTGATGGCAGAGCCAACCAGATGCAGCACTCCCTTACACCTTGCACTCTCCCAGCCTTCAGACTGTCACCTCAGCCACATCCGGGCAGTCCCACTGCCACCAGCACGATGCAGCAGTGGCAAAGTTCACAACTCTGTCAACAGTTTTGCTGATGATAGCTGAGAAGGAAAAGACCCAAGGGCCATGCTGGCTCCAAAGGAGAAAAGGAAGAGGACAAAAAATGAGGGTGGCCACCTAAAGGTGGTTTCCTATGGGAAGATCCAGGATTTGAGACTCAAATCCATTCCACAACGAATTCAAGCAAAAACAGTCTTATAATGCAGCCAGTGCTTTCCAGCAAGCCTGCTCTGCCACTCAGCCTCTCTGGAGCTCTAGCTGTGATGGGACTGAGTGACATTTTTCAGTGAAACAATTTACACAGAGAAACTGTTGTCTCAAGTCAAAGGAAATTATACATCAATTCAAATTTGCTAATAACCCTCCCCCATCTCCTCCCCCAGATATGTGAGGAGAAGGGAAAAGAGAGTATGTTGATATTGTAAAACACCTTTCTTTCTATTTCTTTTTTTTTTTTAAACTGTGATTAGAAAAACAGCTCACCCAAGATAATCCACTCTGGAGTTTTTGTAACAGTGAAAAGCCTGACGTTTTTCTTGTTCAGAGAGAAGTAAAACATCTTCCTCCTCCCTCTCACATCCCAATCTACCAGATCAGACTGACAGACCCAGCTCTGCACAGAGGGTGTGCACATAGTAACTGGACTAAAAGCTGCAGATCACTTGACCATGGGGAAGTGCAGAGAGACAGACACAGAGATAAAGTCACATGTAAAAAAAATGAAGAGCCAAGGCCAACAGATCACAAAATAAGCAACCATGCTGGCTCAGCTGGTGAAGAAAGATTAACCCAGTATCGACACAGATGAGCTCATTACCTTGTAAGATCCAGAAGCTGCAGGTCAGGGACTGATGAAAAATAATTTGACCCCAACGATTTCAGATTGCTGAAACTGAGATCCAAGTTCTGGGTGGTATTTGGGACTTCAGCAGGAACTCCAGAGATGTTCAGTCCCGTGCATGTGAAAGTTTTGTTAGGGATGACCTGTAACAGTGGCAGATCCAATCACAGTCAACATCTGCTCTTCATGAAGTGCCAGAAAATGACACTGTCAGGAAGGCAGGAGCAGAGTGACTACCCTCATAGTTAATTTCTAAAGGAGCTGCCCTGAGTTTTAAGAAATAATCTTATATATCCTAAGCTTCTTTCCTACTTCTAATAGAACCAGTGCTATTCCCCAGCAAGAGCTGCACATCTCGCTGACTGAAGCAGGTGCAAAGCTACAGGACAGTGTTCCTTGAGGCTACGGATGAACTGGCAACAACCTTTGAGAGAGCCAACAAACCAAAGACACAAGGACACATCGTGTGCCCTGGACCAGCTCTCAGCTTTGTTACACTGCAGACAGGCAGGCAAGGCTGACCCAAGGGATTCTGTAATAATTGCTGGCAAAAGCTGGAAAAAGGCAGGTGATCAGTGCCAGGTACTTGGGGTACTGCTGAAATCACTCTACAGTACAAATCAGGCAAAAAGACTGTATTTTGCAGGAATTACAGACAAGGCTGTATCTCTCCCCTTGGAAACATAATCTATTAGATTAACTGTACTGCAGTAACCTCAGAGGTACAGAAAAGCAACACGCCGAAATGGTTCACGCTGCTAGTTCTGGTTCTCAGATGTTTTTGAGACCAGCATTTACTTCAAATACTTCAATTGCCTTGGTAACAACCTTGGAAAAAAGCTGGGCTTTCGTAAGACAACTAACAGCACGGACTCGATGCACAAACCTCCCAAGCAGAGGGAAAAGTTGCACCAGAGAAGCAGAAGGGTTTTGTGCTCCTTCAGAGATCACGTACCTCCAGACAGGGGTTGAGGAGGCAGCCTGCCAGCTGGGATGGGACAAGCACCACCACCACCAGTGTCCACTGGACCAGAGCTCCTCTCTTGGGCATCTTCAGGAGGCCAGGCGTGCAGGGGAAAGGAGCATGGGTATCACTCAAGGACCTGGAGTGAGAAACCTCCTGAAATGCCAAGTGTTGTGTTTCACCACTCTTTCCTCTCGCTGTGCGTCACTGAGAGTTGCAGAAAGCAAGAAGGGAAGTGAAACTGGTAGCTGCCTGGTTTCTAGATGTGCTCTGAGTGAATTGCTCTTCTTGCAATTGTTTATAAGAAAAAGTTTTTTGAAAGAAGCTCTTAAAAAAAGAAACACAAAAAAAGGATCTGTAGCTTGAACTAGAAATTAGGGAGGAGTAGGGGTTGTATCAGTGTGTCACTTGACTTCACTGTGTCAGATTAGCTCAGGTCAAACTAGCAATAAAAAAGAGGAATCTTTTGTGAAACCTGAGTCCAATTTCTGTATGGTCATGCTTCACATCCTACAGTTCAAATGCTCTGGACAGAGCGAATGACTCTCTGCCTTTGTACCCCTGCCATGCTCCCAGCTACACCAGCCTGGCAAGCAGTGGAGGAGAGCTCAGCTGTGCCAGATGTTTTCCTGAGCCAGGGAACCAGAGGTTTATCTATGGCTGAGCTCTTAGGAAATAGGCCTTATCCTAGTTTTTTGTTTGTTTGTGTTTTATTTTTAAACCTTTACACAGCTAGGCTTTATCCATCTGGTTGGACCTCAGTATTGTAATCATTGCAGGAACAAGTTGCTGAAGGGCAGGCACAAGGAGTAAACACTGGAGATTCATAGAGCAGTCAGAGGCCAGGACTTTACACTCTTCCTCACCCTTTCCTGGGCTGGGTGGGTTGCTGGGAGCAGCAAGCTGGGAGAGACAGCTGGGCTGCTGCTGTCTGCCCTGGTCATGCCTGGATCTGTTTGTGATACCTTGCTACAAAGGTGAGTCCATCACTATAGTGTCCTTGATTTACAGCGCAGACACGGCTGTTGTTTCTGGAAGGGGTTTTGTAAAACCTCACAGTTGGCAATATTAATGTAACTTGTCTGTGAGCCTTTTAATAATGCTTTTTACCTTGGGAGTGCATTCATTTTTTGCCTCCTGTCTTTCTGTGGGTAATTAAGAAGTGTTACTGAAGATCCAGCCATAGGGTTGCTGGGTATTATTAACACCACATAGACAGGGAAGTTGCAAAAATGTGAGCCAAGGATGGGATACTGGTCTAGAAGTAGGTGGAATAGGGAATGACTACTGATGAAAGTCTGTGAAAACGAGTATTAACTATAAGCTGCAATATCAATCCAGTAAGCAATCCACTTATAAAGAAAAGTTTAAAGTAGAGGGGGGGAGGAGGGGTTTGACTTCTTTGGCAGGGCTGCTGGGAGATAGGGAAATCCTAAAATAACAGATGATCTCTGCGATGAAAAACACATGGCAGCACAATGGGAGCTAATGCTGACACCCTGATGTGCAGGCAGATAGTGCCCATTAAGCCAGCAGACAAAAAGTTTGTTGAAATTGGGCAAGTTCTGCAAAATCCCTGCTCTGAAAAGCCTCTTGTGATTGCAGGTATTTCCTTTTACAGATGGAATCAAAAGCGAACGGAAACAATTGCTGGCTGCTTCTGTGCCTGGATTAAGGAAATTGGCAGAGCATCATGTGTCTGCAGAGAGGACAAATGAGTGCATCTTTTAGTATTCAATATGCAGAATGAAGCAATCCACATTTAATTTTTATCTAAAGCTGAGATGAGCCTGAAGTATGCTCTAGAAATTACCATTTCAATGGAGATTCACTGAAGATGCTGGAGAGTGTGGGAGCATCACAAAACGGGTCCAACAGCCACGCTCAGGGGTCAAGTGGGAAGTCCAGCTCGAAGGACGTTCGAAGAACGTGCAGCTTCTGTCGCAAAGGGCCGGCTTCACAATACGCACTGCAATTTGCTCAAGGACAAACCGTACAGAAACTGCAAGGGATGGGGCACAAGCAGAAAACATGCAAGCTGGCAAATCAAAGCCAGCCACCAGTTTAGAAAGTCAATGCTGGTTAACTTCATATTCTTCAGCTTGCTCACGGCAGCGTGCGGTGACTGTCGAAAGCCCTGATGGAGATGGAATCGCCTCTTTCGGTTCCCAAGAAAGACAAGTAGTATTTGGACTCCTTTAAAGTGACAACAGGAAGATCTAAACCGAAACATGATTCACTGCGCTGGCAATCTACTGGTGGGATCATCAAAGATCTCTCAGAAAGGAGGTGTTAGAGCAAACCTGTGTTTCTGAAAACGCGTGCCAAGGTGATCTTTGTTCTCCTGAACGTTTTAAGTAACGCAACAGCAGACAGCGTACGCTGGAGCTCTGTGATCTCCAGGAAGGTATTACAGAGCAGGAGACAGCCACAGTGTAGCTGGCCTGACAAACATGTTGTACTTGCTTATATTCAAAGAAAACTCCAGCCAAAGAAAAAAAAAAAACCCTTATCTAAACTCTGGGATAGGACAACTGGTGATAGCCATGAAAACAGACAGGGCTGTCTGATCTGTGGTGATTTCAAAGGTCACAGCTAACCCAGTATCACAGCTATGACCCAGAAGAGAGGATGCATTTGCCTCAGTAGTCATCCTGAGCAGTTCTCCAAGCCTATTTGCAAATGGAGGCTGAGGAACATGGCAAGAACTATTTCAAGCTTAAACAAACCAGGTCTTATTTTAAGTGAAAGGACCATCTGTAACAACTGAGTCATGGATCAGATGGGAGAGAGCATTCCTGAGACGCTGGCACTTATACAACGGAGTGTGTGTGGAGACGAGAGGTGGGGAGCACCACAAGAACATCCAAAAGTACTTGAGAAGCTCAGGCATGTGGTCAGGCTCCACCAGCTGACCCAGTATTGCTCTCAGATGGTTGTGCAGCACTGGCCATATGTGCCTTCCTAACTAGCACAGTATCAGGTGATACAATCCGGCTTAGCAGTCACCTGTGGTGAACTAAGCTTAAATCCTGTCATGTGGCAGCTTGGGTCTAGGCTCAGGGTGTGCAGACAGTTAGCAAGTCCTTGAGGTTCAGCTGATACGTCACCAGTCTTTATACTCAGCAAGTCAGTTACCTGTCCAAGCCTGAAAAGTTGTCTGAGTGGATAGGAAAAGCAAAAGGAAATGTCTCAAAAATTGAGCAATGTGTTGACTTTTCCCAGCCATTCTGCTGGGAAAAATAATTTATATACATTATCAGGAAAAAAAGTGGGGGGGATGGGGGACACGCAATCTGAAAGTGACTTTAAGATCCTTTTACTGCAAATTCCACAAATACATTGCTTCCTGGAACTGGTGAGTCACTGCCTCACACAGCAACCCCCTGCTGACCTGGCAGCCACTGGATAGAGACAGGGCTGAGCCAAGTGCACCCTGCACCAAGGCTGGAGCAGGAGCTGAGGCACCGATGTCATCAGAAGAGGTCCTTCCTAGAGTGCCTGTAACTCTCACTTGTGATGCTTCCCTAGAGGAAGTGGGTGTAATAATCTCACACTTGATGGAAGCTCAGCCTGGAAGACCTATTGCCTTTGCTTCTGGATCTCGTATCTTTGAAGAAGAGAACACCTTTCAGATTGAGAGAGAAACTGCATTTAGTTTGGGGTGTTAGACAGCTCTGCTGCTGTCTGTCTGAGCAATGATTGACTCTAGTTACAGATCATTTAACTGCTGGTATTCAAAGCAAGAAGCATCAGTAATGCAGATTGCTTGTCATGCCTGTGACTGTAAGTGACAGGTAAGGACACAGAGGTGGAATCACAGGCAGTCTCTACAGGCTGTATAGCACAGACCAAGCCCCAGCCCATTGCAGATGGTGCCACCTAAAGCAAACGGAGTCCAGCATGGCTGAAGTGTTCCCCATTGCAGAAAAGGACAGATACTGGTGTACACAAAAAGAAGAAAAAAACCACCCCAAAAGCTACTGTCCAAGTTAGTTTGATGAAAAGCAGCCAAGCCTACACAGAAGTAGGTAGGTAATGTGTGTCATCAGATGGGCTATTCCCCAAAGCCAAGGTCATGTGAATACCCCAGAACTATTCAAAAGCTATTAGGGAAGAACTGTGTCAAGTAACCAGGGACAAATACACAACCAGAAGAAGTGATTAATCAGTGTCAAGATAGTCACTATCTGTGGCAGCTACTCCATATGGACTATGTCAGGTCACTTAGGAGCCCTACATTTTCCTGAAGTCAATGTTTAATCTAAATGGCTGGAAGGATTTCACACAGATGGTGGAGGCATCCAGACTCGCTTGCCAAGCATCCGTGGGCAGGCAGCGAGCAATGGTGGAGCTCCCTCAACCCTTGGAGAGAGGCAGGCTGGCACCAACAGCCCAGCAGCTCCCTGCCCTTCTGCCTCGGATGAACCATGGTCACCCCTCAGCTGGCCCCAGAGCCGGGGAGTCACTGTCACCATCGATGTGAGGATGCTGGCAGTGCCTTGGCATGATGTGCACTGTGCTGAGAAAGGTGGATTTACCACCTCAGACCCGTGCTAGTTTTCACTACTGAGGCAACAATAGGACTCATTTCTTTTTCTTTCCCTCTCCATTACATCCTTATTATGGTATCTTGTAGCCTAATTTACATATGTTTTGTATTACTGTGGCTTTGCCTTATCCTACTTATTCCACTTCCTTTCCCCCAGTTCTCTTGATAATAATCAGCCTGCTGTAGGGCAGGGATTTATTCAGACTATCAAACACAAAAGGTGTGTAGGACACAGAGGACTGCAGATCTCAGACGATGTAAACTGGGCACGAGAAAGATTGATTTGGGGATTCAGTGCCACCACTGAAACATGGTTAAATAGTAACCCCCTACCACATTGCTCCCACACTCTGGGGAAGCTGGAAACCAAAGGCAGCTCTAATGTAGCGTGGTTACCTGGGGAGATAAAAGAACCCTGTTTTGAGGGAAAACCAGTGAGTTCTTAAACATCAGAGTGAAAAGCTACACAGCAGACCTGCTTGCTGCAAGCACTGAGAACACTGCCACAGGCAGTCACCAACACTAACTCTTGAGCCCCATGTTTATGGTTTCACTACCATGACTTGACACTACAGGACAGGAAAATGTTGCAACAACTGTGGCAGAAAGTGCAGAGACAGCTCCAGCAAGCCACAGCAAAGTTCTGGTGTACCTAGCACCCAGAGGAAAAATGTAAACCACCCCCTGGGGTTAGTTCATAACATGATTTATACAGCAGCTTTTAGATGTTAATATCTTTATGCTATTTTACTTAATCAGGAGAAAACCATAGAATATTAATTTTCCACATAGTTGAGAGCCCACTTCCATTACTTACAAAGCAATGAATTCCAAGAGAGGGGTCGAGCCAGATCCAAATGTGCATTTGCATGCATTTGGAACACTGATTTTTGAGGATCTGTAGAATCTGTTTGATTACCATGTGATATTTAGAGAGTGAAGACTTATTTTGTGTACAGCATAAAACCTGAAGCCAGTGTTAAGCTGATACAGCGGAATTTATGAGAACACCTTTTCCACCTAAGCTCAGTTCAGTTCTGATTGATCAGGTCATTCCCTTTCTGCCTTCAAGAGACCTTTCTGCACCAGGGCCTCCACTGCTTCCACCAGCCCCCCAGGGCAAGGCAGCTTTGAGGGAGTTTTGTCAGCTTTTTTTGGCCATGAGGTGTATGCACCAACTAGGACAGAACCATTTCAGTTCTAAGGGCGGGGGAACCAGGCTGGCCAAAAAGGAGTAGCAGTGGGAGCAACACGAAGGGCATTAATGTTTTGCAGATTAGGAGATACAGGGAAGGCAGGGCTGAGATACTGGAAGAGAAGTTACCTAGGAAAAGAAGTGACACTGACAGCACAGGAAGTGCCCTGAAAGCCACAGCGAAGGGCAGGGAGGAAGGAAGTGGGAGGGAAAGCAGAAATTTCACCTCATGAGGAAATAGCAGTTCTATGGGTACTACACTAATGCTCCCACACCTGAAATGCTGCTGCTGTAAGACACAGGAGGCCTGATGTAAGTTCAGCCAACCCCACTGTCAGAGTTTGCCCTCGAACAGCTATGCAGGAGAAGCCTTCTTCCCAGGGAGCACCTGGCTGAAGAGGCTGCAGTGAAGTGTTCGTACCAGTGTAGCCATCAGCTTCTAAAGTTCATCTCTGGAGGCTCTTTCTGCTGGTAGAGGCAGCATTTGGTGAGGCAGTAGTTCAGGTGAACCCACAGTGATAACAGGTCAGGAAGAAAGTCATAACGAGGGAAGCAAAGAAGGGGAAATATGATAGAGCTGCATCCTGGAAGGAGGTGGTAGAGGATGAGAAGATGTTGCCCCAAAGGTGGAACATGGACATGAGCCAGCCACAAGTAAGTGGGGGTTTAAGGTGGCTTCTTAAATGTGGAAGATCTTTAGCACACAAAGTTGGCAGGGTGGCTCCACGCTTAGAACAAGCTGGAAAAGACATGGAAAGCTCTGGACAGCATGCTGAGGAAAAAAAAAAACAAAGCCAGAGGGGGTTATGTGGGGTCAGTGACCAGGAGAAGATCTAAGGTAATTCTCACCTGTCCTGACTAGAAATCCACCCCCTCAAGACAGTGCCTTGAAACCAGAAGTACATTCATTCTCAAACAGAACAATAGAAGAAACATTTCTTGTTTCCTGCAGACATTGTTTCCCAACAATTAGCAAGACACTGACATCTCTGAGTGTTCAACCTGGCTCTTTTCCAAGGTGATGGGAATGACTCTCTCTCACTGCAGCCTGCTTAGGAAGGAGTCTGAAATCCCACGGCAGGTATCACACCCTCACTCCCTTCTTTGCTCAGGGGCTGGGAACCATCTTTGCATCTCAGTTTGGTGCTTTTCTTGTTTACAAAACAAGAGAGGATTACCCAAGGCAGAAGGGTCATACAATGCTCCATCCCAGTGAGTTTGAAGGGGACACATTTTCTACCTCTTTTTGCTGTGAATGACACATACTGCAATAGTGTTTTGGTGGAGTACTGCTGTGGTTGGCCAAGGTATCCAGAGCCTCCAATACTGACCTCTTGGCACATAGGGAGGACTAAGTTCAAAGCAATGATTCCCATGGTGGCACGTCTCTGAGAAGGGAACAGAGATGATCTGGTTAGGATTTCAAACTCATACTTTTACAGTACTGACATGAAAACCACATTTGCAGCTGGGACCAGTAGCTTTTTCCACACTCAATACAGCAAAAACCCCCATAAATAAAACAGGACAGGTGCGTGGACGGCACTCCCGAAACTCAAACAAGGAGCATGTTATGAAAAGCTGCCGCAGAAGATGAGGGCTCATGGATATACAACCTCTGGGTTGATTAAACATAGAGCTCCGTGGAAATGAAAAAGCTCTGAATGGAAGAAATCAGCACACTTCTGAACAGCTCCACATCCACGGCAGAGCCTACACAAGGTCTCCGCGCCTCTTTCTTTTCCTCCCGTCTCTTTGTGTGTATTCCCTGCTGGCAGCCCTCATGTGATACCTCGCTTTTAATCCACGCATTAAATTCCTGTCCCTGGCCCGTGTGCTACAAAACCCCCTTCTGCTCACGCAAAGCTAACACGGCCAAGCACAAACTCAAACACTGCCTTAAAAGCCTCGTGCCCCAGCGGCTCGGCCACCGCGCTCACCCGGCTGCCGGGACGGCTTCTGCAGTCCCCCAAGTTGAACTCAGCGCTGTGCACTCCTCGCCTGCATCGTGCCACTTTGCACCTTCCAAAGGTTTTAGCAGGGAAATGTACTTTCTTTTTTCTTTTTTTTTTTTTTTTTAATTTTTTTTTTTTTAACATCGTTTCGTCAGCAGTCTGTAGAGT